>CAVNYN010213652.1:0-11943 GCA_963692815.1 Nyctanthes arbor-tristis | reverse complement strand
CAGCCAAAAAGGGCGGGTGAATCTCCCCAATTTTGCTGCCAGAAATGGCAGCGAAATGGGGGGGATTCCCCCCCCCCCCCATTTTGCTGCCATTATGGCAGCAAAATGCTGCCGGAAATGGCAGCCAAATGGCTGCCATTTCTGGAAGAAATGGGGGGGTTCAATTTCGCTGCCATTTATGGCAGCAAAATGCTGCGGGAAATGGTAGCCATTTGGCTGCCATTTCCGGCAGAAATGGGGGGGTGAATCCCCCCCATTTTACTGCCAGAAATGGCAGCGAAATGGGGGGGATTCACCCCCCCCTTTTTGGCCGCCGGAATGGGGCAAGGGAGACATGGGGTGGGTGGGTGGTGTTTTTTATTATTTTTAAATATTTTTAAAAAAAGTTTAAAATGTTTATGGGGGGTATAATCGTCTTTTTCATAAAAATTTGACGGAATAGTGGCAATAGGGACGATTTGTGTGCATTTTTGAAAGGTTGGGGGCTGTGGTGTGTCTTAAAAAAGGTTGGGGACGAAACATGTTCTTAATCTAAAGGTTGGGGACGATTTACGAAATTAACCCAAAAGAGAACAAAGAAGTAGAAGAAAACACGGTAGAAGCAAAACCCAAGTCCCTTCCACAGCCAAAAACTGAATCCAATCGCCATGCCTACCTCGTAATTCCCCAAGGTCGAACGCTGAAATTGGTAACCTAGAAGTTGCAGTTCTTCCCTTGGCTTTCACCTCCACCGCAGCCCTGCTCACAAAGCCATGAATTGATCCCCAAATTTTTATTCTGTCGCACAAAATAGCTTTTTGATGAGAAAGCCAAGAGAAAAGAAACATAAAATCCGAAGGCAAAAATCACACGATTTCAGCTCCGTAATTAGAGTATTCAAATTTGATAGGATAGAATCTTTAGCATAAATAAAGAAGGAAGCGTAGAAGGGAAGAACGGAAGAACCAATAATGGTGGAAATTTCAATTAGACAGTAGTATCTAATTATAGATATGTAGTAACAGACACCACAAGTCTTACCAGAATACTGTACCGCAAAGCTCACCCATTTTAGGCGGCAAAAAAAAAATGTTGACTAACTTTTGTATTTTAAAAGATAAAATTTCAATTTCAATTAGATAGTAGTATGACTTATCTAATTATAGATATGTAGTAAAGGACACACAAGTCTTACCACATTACTGTACCGCAAAGCTCACCCATTTTTTGCGGGAAAAAAATATTCATCTGTGTTCACCTTGTGAGATCACACGTCATTCCACGCCATCTGTATTTCGCATCAACAGCTATGCCTCTATATTTCGTATCATTCTGCGCCCTCTATAAGAACCAGAACACAAAAAGCGGCACAATGATGCGAATGTGCCCCGTCTGACTGTGTGTCCAGGAAACCGCCATATCTAAAAAAGATGCTGAATACCATCAGACACAAGATGAAAAACCTAGAAGATAGAGGAGAAGTACTGCCACACTCTATCAACCATCGAATTGCTAACGAAAACATGCTCTAGTGTCTTTTCCTCATAGCAACACTAACAACGTGAAGACATTTGCACATGAATCCGCTGCCTAATCACGAAATATACTGGAATAAGACCCTGCCACAGTCACCAACAGAAGAAAGACACCGTCACAGGAACGATCTGACACCAAAAATCACCATATACGGACGGTCTAATACAAGATTGTCTAACGAGTTCAAGCGGACCTAGCAGTAAAGCTGTAATCAGGAGTGGGCCGCCACAGTATCTGATCCAAGCTCATAGTATCTAATATCACTTGAACAATACGTAATGCCATATGCAGAGGCACTACCCCCATGAGCTTGCCCAAATCCCAACCAGTATCATCAAAAA
The DNA here is from genome assembly GCA_963692815.1 of Nyctanthes arbor-tristis. Taxonomy (NCBI): domain Eukaryota; kingdom Viridiplantae; phylum Streptophyta; class Magnoliopsida; order Lamiales; family Oleaceae; genus Nyctanthes; species Nyctanthes arbor-tristis. The sequence goes on along the minus strand of CAVNYN010213652.1, from coordinate 10,087 downwards.
AATCACAAACTTTGGTTGTAGAATGAGTATGAGAGGGCAACTGCAATGCAAGTGAAGTGTCCCCCATCCAGAGTCATGCCAAAAAAACATTTGACTCCTGCCGTGCTGCCAAAAAATATGTGGTTCAGCCTAAGGACTTGCAGCCAAAAGTCTATTCCAACACGAGAGGCTAAATAAGACGGCTGAATCTGTGAAAGATGATGTTCCCTCCAATATTTGCTCAGTAAAAACTGAGCCTAAAGAGGCTTCTGAGACCGAAACCACCACTAGAGCATTAAAGAGAAAGCATCAACGATATCCTATAATCTCCTAAAGCCCAGTCCTCCTTCCTCAAGAGGCTGACACAGCTCCTTCCACCGTTTCCAATGCATACGATGGCTCTGATCCTGTGAGCTCTACAAAAATTTAGCAAAACAACTCTCCAACTACTGCAACATAGCCTCAGGAAGCTGTAGAATCTAAAATAGGTGAAGCGGCATAGAACATAAAGCGGAACGAAAGAGAGTAATTTTGGCACTTGGAGATAATAGTTTGCTCGCCCATCTAGAAATCCTACTACAGATCTTCTGTATCAAGTCATTAAATAAGAAGATTCGTTTGGCGCCCTTATATAAGGGGATGCTAAGGTAGGTGATAGGAAGTGAACCATGCTGAAACTCAGTCCACTGCTTAAGGAGATGATCTGTGCCGGAGATGTCCGTCTTGGCAGAATCAATGCACTCTTGCCCCTATTCACCAACTGGCCGAGACACCCTCATAATGCTGAATATACCCTATAAGATGCTCAATACTCCTCTTTTGGCCATTGGTGAATATAATAATCTCATAAGCGAAGGCAATATACAAAACCATATCAGAAGCCCCATGCCTTAATGCATAATACTGTGCTGTTGAAACCGATGACTGAGCAAGCGTGAAAAATAATCAGCATCAATAACAAATAAGGCAAGAGAGATCGGATCACCTTGACAAGGCCCCCCTCGAGGATGGGAAAAAGCTAGCCAACTGACCGTTGACTAAAATAGAGAACCTGCACTTAGAAATACACCGTCTGATCCTGTCAACCCAAAGCCGATAAAACCAAATTGCTCTATAACTGAGATCAAGAACCCCCAATCCATCCTATCATAAGCCTTAGCCATAACCAACTTGAGAATAACTTTTCCATCCCTGGCCTAATAACGTTGCCATCCCTGGCCTACATATCAAGCGTATAGACCATCTCTTGGGCCAAGAGCACGTTATCCCCAATAAGGCGTCGCTGGATAAAACCACTATGCTGAGGAGAAATGATAAGCAGGAGAAGCTCACTAAGCCTCGTGTTCAACAATTTCGTAATGGTCTTGCTGAACACAGCACACAAACCGATAGGCCTAAACTCAGGCCAACTAAACGTACCCTCCCTTTTGGGGAGAAGAACAATGGAAGTAGCCGCAAACCCTAGAGAGGTGTCCCTCCTCAAAGAAATCAAGAACAGCCTGAAAAACATCCTCAGAAACAATATCCCAAACTGCTAATAAAATAAAGAGATAAATCCATCAGGCCCGGCAATACTGTCACCATCAATACTAAAAACAGCATCTCTGACCTCATCAAGAGTAGGAATACGGTTCGACTGGATATTATCCTCCATAGTGACTAAAGAAGAGATAATACCAGGCTGAAGCTGCTGCATCGGCACACCAGGATAGTCAACAAAGCCTGGAAAAAATCAACACCAGACTCTGAATGGATGATTGATCAGACAAAATAGAATCATCCAAAACCCTAATGTAATGAATACCATATCTAACACGCCACTTCTGAACCATAGAGTGGAAATATCTGGTATTATGGTCACCCTCAGCTAACCATCTAGCTCCATATTTCTGTCTCCAAAAACCCTCCTCAATAGCCAAAGTACGGTTCAGGTCTTTCTGAACCCTTTGCAACTGCTCACGATGGAACTGTGTGGGGTCGAGTAAAAAACCCTCTGAGCTTGATCAACTGACAATTCAGCCTCCCTGACCCTCTAAAAAATATCACCAAACACATGCCTATTCCACCAACCCAGCCCATGCTTTAGTCTAAAAATCTTCTCCCACAAAGCAGTCATACCCGTAAGATGGGTAGGTAATGACCACTTTTGAGTGACAAACGACTGAAAATCATGATGCTTGGAAAAATCTAAAAGGTCATGGCCCAGACTGACTAGCAAATAGCTACTGAATAAGTAAAGGAGCATGATCAGAATAGTGCATATCCAAGTGTCTAATAGTAAACTGAGAAAAGAAAGATGTGGCATCTGGATTCAAAAACACCATATCCAAACGCTTACACACCCTATTAGTCGACACCCTATTATTAGACCCAGTAAATGGCTCACCAACAAAACTAGCATCAGACAAACCATAGTCTAACATCATATCACAGAAACAGACATACCTCTGTCCCTCGTGCTGAATCCTGTCCGCTTACCATCATAAGCAATAACATTAAAGTCCCCCCTACAAGCCAAGGACCATCCATAAAAATAGAAAGAGCATCCAAAGCATCCCACAAAACCCGCCTCTCAACATAATCATATGAAGCATACACAGGTGTGAGATAAAAAGTCCTGGCTAATCTAGGATTCTGAACTTTAATGTGAAGAAATTGGGGATGATCAATTATACAATCAACAACAATCCCCTCTTTCCAAAAACACCAAATCCTATCCGTCTGATTCTGAACCCCCTCCCCCTGTCAAAAGCAAATAACCGACGAATAAATGCAAAATTATGATACAAAATCATAGGCTCAATCACAATCAGAAAACATACTCCATGCATATGGAGTTTTTTCGAACGCCTCCGAGTAACTATACTATGAACATACCTAACATTCCATATCATGGTACTCAACATTAAAAACGAAGAAGTGCGGAAATCACTGACCTAGGTCGAACTGTATCTTCTTCCTCAGAGCAACAGGTTCAAATAGCATTTGACTGTGCTCTGGACTAGGCAAATTACCCTTATACCCATGCTGAACTAGCAGATATGGGATGGGCAACTCTGTGCTAACAACAGAAGGGACATGAGCCTATGTGTTCTCCTGGCAGATAGGAGGTGAGCCAAGAAGGGGAGAGACATGAATAGAAGAGAGTCCACAACTCAAAGTAGATAAGAGATACGGCAACTCAGGACCAACATCACTAAAATGATCAAAATCCTGACTATGACTCTCAATAGAAATTACATATCACTAGACAAATCAAAGCCATCAACATCACTCAACTGGACATCTGACTCAGATGAAGTGGTAGACGCCACCATCTCTTCCACAAAAAATCACGAGAGCAACCCGAAGGCACCCTTAAACCAGAATCACTCAAGGAAGGGGAAGCAATAATAGCAGTATGGCATACCTGGGTCCCAATAGAAGAAGGGATCAGGATTGTAATAGGCTGAGAAGCAGACACAGTAGACGGAGTCTGAATAACTGACGAAACCATTGAGACAGGTAGAGACACTATAGTGAGGATAGTTGAAGAGATTGGCACTGAGACAGGCAGAGTGATAGCAATACTAGGAGGTTGGGAGCCCATATGAGCAATCACTGGCTCAGTCTGAAATCGAACCTTGGAAGTAGAACCAGGAACAAGAACCCACTGATGGGGCCGCTCAATCATAACACATTTCCCCTTTTCCTGTTGAGAAAGGGGTGGCACTGCGGGTGGGGCCCGTACAGAACTAATCATAAGAGCAGAACTAGTCGGTCCAGATGATAGAGAACCACCAGATGAAGGGATTGGTAGCGGGAAAGGAGGAGCCCCAACCTTACACTGACCAATAGGATGACCTATATGCCTGCAAGCAGAACAAAATACTAGCAACTTCTCATACACAATCCCCAGCCAGAAACTACAATTGGGCCCTCTATCAACCCAAATCCTATCAGGGAGCTTATGCTCAAGATGTACCTCAACACAGACCCTAGCCTCACTAGCTCTCAACAAATCAGAGGTGGCCTCATCAATATGCAAAGGCTGGCCAATAACTTTTGCTAAAGAATACAAAACATCCTTAGCACGTAAATGCACAGGCAGTAAATGGAAGAAAATCCAAATAGGAACAATAGGAGTTTCCTTCTCAGGATGAAACCCACAGGTACCCACCCCGAATGAGGCCGGGAATACCTGTCCCGTTAAGTATTGGATTGGGCCCTGAATTCTTATCGGGTTAGGGGACGGGTCAGGGCCTCCCCGACCCACCCCCACCTGATACCCGATATTGCCCCGACCCGTCCCCACCCAATACTTGATAGGAATTTTTTTGAATTATAAAAAAATTGATATAGAAGAAGGGGTGAGGAATTATACACTAGTCTATAATATTATAAAGAAACTAGCAAAAGGTCTGAGTAAATTCAGTACTTTGAATGAGATACTGGATAAATTTGAATATTTGATGTCCATCCAAGAATCTAGGTATTTGGTTTAGCTTGGGTTGAATGACTTTGATAATCTAGGCTTGATGTAAGATAATTTGGATGGTTTTTTCATGTAGTTTTCAATTTTTTTAATTTTTTTTTAGGATTTTTTTAACGGGGCAGGTAACAAATATTTTTCATGTACCCCCCTGAACCTCCCTTATCTCGTACCATCCCCGTACCACCTACGTGGCGCATCTTCTGCTACCCATCTTGATCACATGGCATGAATCCACATATAATTCCCCTTTTTACACAAAAACCCATGTGTGGACTGTAGTGTATAAATGTGGGTATCTCCATATTTAGAAGGCTCTCGTTCATTTTTTTGGGATTGTACTAAAATATTTTGTTGAGTTTACGGCACACCAAATAAATTATTTTTATTATACACACAAAATATATTTTTACACAATGAGACACTAAATATATTACTCACCAATCTACCTATTTTCTAATTGTTTTATTGCAACCCACCACCTCTCACTCATTACACTATACTCCGCTATCTCATTTTAGTCCCTCACTCACGCCTCCATTCTCACTTACCATTATAAACCACTACAACAGAGACAAAAAAAGGGAATGCACGTCGATTTGTTCAAAAAGCGATGTGCAAAGAAAATACTGTGGTTTTTTGAAAATTTCGGCAAATCAATACACGTCGGTTTTGACTAGAAACTGACGTGTATTGACTTTAGGTGCCAGTTGCTGAACTGCAACTGACGCCTATTCATCACACGGTAAACAATACATTGGTTCAACAATACACGTCGGTTGTATCGGTTCCTCAAGGAACCAATGTGTATTGTTAGTTTATAGATGCAGGTTTCTCAAGGAACCGACACCTATAAGCTAACAATACGCGTCGGTTCCTATTATTTACTGATTCAAATTTCAAAACTTTAAAACAGCTCATGTACATCCCTAACTCAAATCCCTAATTCATTTTCTCCTTCTACCCCCAAAATCTGATCTAGGTGATTCAATCCAACGACGGTGCAACTATTTCCGATGTCTTGAATTCCACCATCTCCAGCGCCTTGAAGTCAGCAATTTCCGTCACGCCGTTTCGAAGTCGATCCGCTAGCAAAATCTGCCCCCTTCCTTTTCGACTCATTAAATTTTTTCATCATCTTCTACATTCAATTTTTCTTTTGATTTCTTTCTTATTTTGATGTTTTGCTTCAAGTATGATCTATCGTCATCCCAAGATAAGATATTCAACAATTTGAGGACTTGCTCAAGAACACGAAGAGAGTAAAATAGGAAGCTATAGATTTGGGTTTTCGGGTTATCTTTCTTTATGATTGTGTCATATGTTGGTGTAACTAATTAGTGGGATTTGATTATTCATATTGTAGATGGGTCCTGAACTTGGTTTCATTAATTTTTATTCATTTGAATTTTCAATTCGAAATTAAAGAAGAATACACTTTTTTTAGATCTGGTTGTGCATTTGTTGTTTTCTTTCACTGAGATCATTGGCAATAGCTATTGCTGGTGGTAGAAACTAAAAAAAAAAAAGGCATCGGTTGTAAATAAAAAACCGACACCTATTGTCCACTTTAGGCGTCGCTAAAAAATCGACGTGTATACCATTACTATATACGTCACTGCTAATAACATTATCTTCAAGACCGACAAGTATTCATCAATGCAATAATGGACATTCTTGATCCTTCTTAGCTGATTTGCTCTTTGGTGATTCTAGAATTATCAAAATTCTGGAATAAAGTTGGTGATGATTCCTCATATTTTATTTCCATTTTTATTTGGATATCAAACACAAAAATATAGAACTGTCTTGCATGAATGTGACACATCAGTCATCACAAGAAGCAATTCCCATCCAACCAAATATGCCCTTCAATAATTCCTATACTATGCTATAAGAAATGTATTCAAATGAACATATAAAGGTGTAAATGAGTCAAGTGGCGATTCTTGACTAGGCAAAGCCTCGGGCTTTTCTTTTCTTGGCCCGAACTAAAAGGCACTAGCAAAATCTTGACTTAGCCAGTCTTCGGAAGATGGGCTTGCCTAGTAGCTTTGGCTGATTGGCTCGGACTTTTATCGAAATAAGCGTACTAATCTCTCAAGCTTTTCTCTTTTCTTAATTTCTCTTCACAAAATACAAATATTTTATTGGATAAAAGCAAATAAATGTGAAAATTTTAGACACCAAATAAATACATTTGAAAATTTATTGCTTTACAATTTTTTTTTGGGCAACCAAGTGCTTTACAATTTTATTCTTAGTAATCAATTTTATACATTTGACTAAACCATTACATGTTCAATGAGAGTTACAATTTACAAAATAACATTTTTTCTTCTCTTTTCTAGGTAAAAATTGTAAAATGAGTGTGGCGCTAGGGGATATTTCCTTTTTCTACGCTTAAGAACTACAAACGAGAACGAATTGAATAGGACCAATTAATGCATTCTCGTCCGCCAGTTAATCAATAATTACCTTTACTCACTAAAATCAGGACAAGGCCGGGACAGACAGGGAATAGGAAGTAATCCTTTTTACCCATTTATCACTAGCACTAGCATATTTATATTTCTATATCTTTTTCAATCACAAGAAAAGAGTAGGTTTGTAAACATCCACAAAAATTAGCTTGTAAAAACTTTATCTCGGAACATACTTCAAAAAGCTTTGTTCTTATTTATGTATTTTTTATAATTGTATTTCCAAATGCATAAACCACATTAAGGGAAATCATATTTGTACATGCTTTGTGGGTTAATTATCTCAAATACTACCAAATTTTTTAAAAGTGATATAATGTGTCACTATATTTTAAAACTTATTTTAAATATCACTACATTATATAAAGTTATTTTGTCTGCCATTATACTTTAAAAAGTATTCCACTTACCATTAAACTTATCAAAATCTTACTCGACTTGCCATTGAAATTCTTGAAATCGGCTATTTTTTTAATCGAAGACTTATTATTTGATTATGCTATATATTAATGATTGATCACATAGTAAAATCCAATTCTCATATTTTTACTTTATTAATTTTTAACCAATTACTGACTGAGTGGTAAATGGGGTAAGTTTTTTTTTATAACTTTGGTAGCAAGTGAAGGAAGTTTTAAAGCATATTCGTATCGTAAGCAACTTTTTTGAAAAATTTAGGAGTATTTGAAAGTAATTTTGAAAGTATAGTGATTAGCATTTCAGATAAATAAATATGCTTTATGTATAAATTTTGTACACACAATTCATGTATTTACTTAAATGTCCCTAATTACATCTTCTTTGTAAGTACAACTTTTAAGGTTGTGTTTAAATTAATAGATGTGCTTTCAAAATTTTACACATTGTATGTATAAATATCACTCCTCCCCAATTAATTATCATTACAAGTTTCCTTTGTGATTTGTGTGTGATGACATAGAGCTTTAAGATAGCAACTTTTAATTTTCACTATGTGCGTAAATATATTTTTATATGAAATAAGAGAGGGAATGTGTGAATTTGAATGGTAGAGAATTGTGAAGTATATACGGGTTTATGAAAAATATAGATGTGAATTGTGATTAGTTTAACCAAATTAAAAATTGCCAAATGAGTCAGGACGAATTGAGAAAAATGGAACTCGTCCCTTTCCCATATCTACCCCCAGTTGGTAAGGAATTCTCCATTTTAATCGAGTCGGGTACCCACAAATGTCAAGTATGGCTAGCTTTTTTAATAGAGTTAAAATTGTATAATAATTTGATAAAAATAATAAAAATAAGGGTAGTTTACACCTGACGCCCCAAGTTTTCAACCTTTATTAGATTACATCCACAACCTTTATTTTTTGTATTATGGGTCCTCAACATTTGAGGAAATCTTTCCTCAAGTCCTTATTGACACTTTCAATCCATTTAAACCGTTAAAATTTTTACAAAAGGATAATTTTACCCTCGTAAAAAGTTGGGGATTTTGAGTGAAATTACCTTTATATCATTATTTCTTAAAATAAACATAAAAAGTTAAAAAATATAGGAAAGTAATATAAAAATTAAAAAGCAAACACCCTACCCACTTTACCCTTGTAAAATGTTGGTCATCTAAAACCCTGTCAACATCGATGGTTACAAGTTTTTGGTGTCCCCTCATCAACAACGACATAAACAAATTCACCGACGAAGGAAAGGTAATAGTCGTCGACGATTCCTTCATTTCCGTCAACCAATTTCTGGCCAACTAATGGTGGTGAGAGCGGAGGGAGTCTCTAAATCGGCGTCAATCAATAGATTCTCCAGTTGCGCTATTTTTCTCCTTCACTCCCGAAACATTTTGGGAGACCGTGGGCTGATTCTAGAGAATCCTGATTGGTTCAGAATCAGGTACCTCGATTTTCTACTGGTTATTATTCAAACTTGTAACCAAGACTCGTTGAAAGAGGGCGTGGCCTGTCCAATTGTCGTCGATAAATGAAATTAATTTCTTAAATTCGTTCACCACAACATCAACTACTGCTTGGTAATCCGTATCAAAGATGATTAACAGAAACTTTCTGTGTTTGCGATTTTGCATTGTACTTTTATAAAATTTAACAGTTTAAATCGATGGAAAAATTAATAGAGGCTTGGGGAGAGATTTCTTTAAAGCTTGATGACTCATAACATTGAAAATAAACGTTAGAGATATAATTTATTAAACGTTGAAAAGTCGACATGTATAAATTATCCTAATAATAAATAAAATTTATAAATTTTATTAAAAAAAAAAAAAGCGAGGTGTCCTATCACTACCAGGTGGTGGTGTTGACGTCGGGGTGGGGGCCATGGAGATGGGTAAAAGAACAAAAGCCTACAAATTTGAAGTACAGTTCTCGTCCGGCCTTCCTGCATTCGTTCAAAGTATCAAACTTCGCAGACGAAGCAAAGCAAAGTGGTGTTCTGATATGTCATAGGAAATGGTCAAGAAAAAGTAGTACCAAACAAAAGTGCCCCTTTTCTTTACAATATCTCACTCTTCTCTCTGTATTAATCACCCACATAATTCAGTAAAGCAAAGCAAAAGCAGCCCATAAACCAGACGTCAGACAAAGACTCCACCACATTCTTTACTTCCTCATTGAGAAACCAAAAGGAAAAACACTTGCCCCACTTCTTCTCCAAAGCATCTCTCTCTACCTTTATATATATACATAGGAAGACTCATGTATTACGCTTTCTTAATCATTAATTTTCACCGGAAACAAGAGGGTGGTGACTCTGTTTGTATTCTTTATTGGAGTAGTTCTTCTAGGGTAGTGTTATGGCGAGTTCGAGTGGGACCAAGAATGATGTGGCCCCACCTCGTTCACTTTCGAGGAGAATGACGAGAGCCCCTACCATGGTCGACGCCGAAGATGACACCTCCGCCGTGGATAGCGAGCTTGTGCCGTCGTCCCTGGCCTCAATTGCCCCCATCCTCCGTGTGGCTAATGAAATTGAGAAAGACAATCCCAGGGTTGCTTATTTATGTAAGTCATTAAGTATTTGTACATACATGCACCTTTATCTCTTGATGCTTCCAGCTAAATTTCATTCATTGTGATTGAATCCCACCCCCAACCCCCCTTGTGTGGGTGTTTAATTAAAGTAAGAGATAGTTGAGAATACTAATAGGTTGC
>CAVNYN010213651.1:0-39770 GCA_963692815.1 Nyctanthes arbor-tristis | reverse complement strand
CATGCATCCTATAAAATAATGAAAATTAATTATTTTTTAATCTAACCTAATCTAATATAATCATGTTTCTTTAGAATAAAATAAAATAAAATAAAATACAATAACTAGCATTTAGTGAACGTTTTTATATATGCCATTTAGTGAACGTTTAGTGAACGTTTCTTACCTATAATTGTTTATATATATATACTCGTGGTCAAAAGAATGTGCAAAATATATACAAACCTAGTCATGCATCCTATAAAATAATGAAAATTAATTATTTTTTAATCTAACCTAATCTAATATAATCATGTTTCTTTAGAATAAAATAAAATAAAATAAAATAAAATACAATAACTAGCATTTAGTGAACGTTTTTATCGTTAATTAAGCGTGGTTTTATTAGGGACTACAACAGAGAATGCAATAATAATATAAATTAGGTAATACATTAAAATTTAAAATAATAAATAATATACTGTCTAATAATAATAAGTAATATAAAAAGAATAAAAATTTAATTATTATTATTATAGCTTAAACTGAAATTACTAAAAATGGTTATGTAGTGATGATTAAACAATAAAAGCTTTGATTATTTAATGCAGTAAGTACAAGTGGATTCTATTTCCCAAAATATGTTAGCCATGTTTCCAACTTGACTCTAAAACAAAAGTCTATAGATTCACCGTACATATTATTCTTGCTGTAGGGTCCACCCTAACAAACCATTTTTTTTTTTGAATAGCCAGACAAACGTATATTGTTATAATTATTTTAATTTATTGTTTATTTTTTAATTGATTTGACCTAGAAAATTCAACTATTTTAGATAAAAATATTTGTGCCGCTCGTACAACAATATGGATTGTTATGTGTGTAACAAGCAAGGTAAATGATAGATAAAAGATGCTTCCAAGGAAATCTTGGATTGGAGACGATTTTAAGTTACGTGTATAGTTACTGTTTATTTGAAGGAGAAGAAGAGAATATAGAAAAAGAATAATTGATAATTTATTAAAAAAGTTTAATAAATGGATGAGATGTAAGTGCACCCTTCATGTTAAGGTGTGATAAAATTGTCATACAAAACCCTAAGGGTGCTTTCAAAACACTCTATTCCAACATTGAGTGGCTTGTGTAGTTTTTTGTTTTTTTAAGTTTGACTTTTTGTTGAGTTGGTTCATACTTGTATGCGCACCACGTGAATACATGTAATCACGTGACGTAGATACATGCAGTATCATGGGACATCGAGTGTTATAACGCTACTATATTAGTGTTAGAAAATTTACTTTTTTTACTTTTACTCTAGAAAATCATGCAATTCTACATAATCGGTGTTAAAGAACCAACACAAACAGTCGTAAAATGTAAGAAACCATGTTGATTCTTTAATACGAATCAACATTGGTTCGGTGAAAAAACTCCGGAGCTCATAAATATCGTCATACTTTATCATCACCTATTATCAATTTATCATGCATTAACCATTTCAAACCCTTGATTCTTTCTTTCTTTGCATGTAAATGTTTTGAGGTAACATGGAACAGATTTATGGACTCATCATAGAAGTAATAAATAAATAAACTAACAATGTGTTTGGCAACTACACCATATTATAATATGAATTATAATCTATCACACGACATCATTTCATTAGTTTCACTTTTTTCAAAAAGGCGAGAAGTAAAAGTCAAGTCGTAATTGTTTATTTTTTACAAAAAACAACCAATAAAATGATGTCACATCGTAGATTATAATCCAAATTATAATCCACATCCTAACCAAACACTTTGTGAATATTCTCAATTGGTTCAGACGAATACCGACTTACAAAAATCTTTACATGTGTTGAGTGCTTTTATCGTGACATATCAAATGAAATCCCGTAAAACCATTAACAAGTGAGAGACAACAAATCTTGATCCACATAACATGTTAACCATTTATGGAATAGATCTTTCAAGGATGATGCCAATCATAAAAAAAATAAAATAAAATGTTAAATCAAAAGATGCATATGCAATAACTACTACTAGAGAGTATGGGCAAAATTATTGAAAATTGTTGAATAACAACAGGGTTTGGGGTCGGGTCGGGTGGTGTGGGCGTGGTGCCCCGTACATACCGCCACCACTGAATTTCGCCATTTTCCTCTTCACTATTATTCCTTTTGAGGGAAAAACAGAGAGAAACCTTATCTTCCCGGGGAGTCATTTAACACAGCCGACACAAATCAAGGAGAGAGAGAGAGAGAGAGAGAGAGAGAGAGAGAGAGAGGGCATAATCCAAAACCTCCTCATAATTACCCCATTTGGAACTCCAAATCATTCAAGAAATTTAGCAGCACAAGAATTAGCGAATTGTATGTTCAATTCAGAATATGGGTTTTGCTTGATTTTGTAGTTACTGCACGGAGTTGATGAGCTCTGCTAAATGGTTGATGCCCAGTTTTTGTTTTATGACAGTTGGGCAGAATCTTTTACTTTGGGACAGCTGAATTGAAAGAGTGGAAGAGAAATGAATCACTGTGTTCCGGATTTCGATTTGGAGGAGGACTACTCAATTCCCACTTCTTCAGGGTTATCCAGACCGAGAAAGTCTTCGCTGTAAGTTTTTTCATTGTGTTTATTATACTTTCTTTGCCTAATTTAATTGTTTATGAGTTACGGATTGGAGGAATTTCGATTTTATTTTTGTTTGTAGACGTGAAGATGAGATTATGGAGTTGCTGTGGCACAACGGTCAGGTTGTCGTGCAGAGTCAGAATCAACGGACCTCAAAAAAGAGTCAATTCGGTGGCGGAAGTGGTGGTGGTAATGGGGAGGCGGTGACTCAGGCGGAGCAATCGGTCGTTAGAGAAATCCGGTCGACCACTGAGGAGCAAACGGCTACGTCGCAGCATTTGTTTATGCAGGAGGATGAGATGGCTTCTTGGCTTCAATACCCACTCGATGATTCCTCCTTCGATCGGGATTTATATGTGGATCTTCTCTATTCTGCTCCTCCACCTCCTTCTCCAGCAAGTGTTATCACTGCCGCTCCGCTGCGGCCGGCGGCGGAGATCCGCCCGCCGCCTGTTCCTCCTCGACCACCTATACCAACACCGCCACGAAGGCTGCAATCTTTCTCTCCGGTACAAAATTTCGTGCATTTGTCGAAGCTTTCAAGGGCGAAGAATGAGCCCGGCCAATCGAGTTCAAGTAAGGCGGGAGCAAGGGAACTGACGGTGGTGGAATCGAATGAGACGCCGGTGGTCGGCTCCAAATCTATGGTTTCCCACACAGTGGCAAAAAGTACGGCACAGGATTTCAGCCGGAACATAGGAAGGGGTACTGAGACAGTGGGTACTTCAACGGCGGCTAGAGAATCGGAGGCCGGAACATGTGAACTCACGCTACCGTCATCGCCAGGTGGCTCCGGAGCCAGCGTGAGCGCCAGCCCTGAGCCACATCCGCCACCGCAGAAGCCACCGCCGCCGCGGGCTGAGGACAGGAAGCGGAAAGGCAGAGAAACAGACGAAAACGACTGTCGGAGTGAGGTGATTTTTATATTTTGTTAATTTTACATTTTTTAATTATTTATTAATTTTTTGTATGGTAGTCTCCTCTAACTTGCACAGGCATGGCTCCACTGCTAGCGTACGCACCATCTGCTCTTTCTTACATTCTGTGCCTTTATATTTTTCAAGTACTAGTAGGAGTCATTTCACTGACAAACCTACACGTGGATGAATCCAATGATTACGCAGATTCACGGTGGCCTCTTGGCCGCTAGTTACGATGGAATACGGCTAGACATGCACTAAACTAACAAAGTATTTAGCGCGGGATAGCACATGGTCCAACCCAATAACGTATTTTCCATGTAATCTTTCGGCCTCAGAGTTATAGTTCTGACACGTCCTCACGTTTGCACTATCATGGAGTTGTTGAATGTTGAGTATCGTCTCAAGTGATCACTATAAGATTAAGGTAGTGATCACAATGTCATGGAGTTCACACCCGCCTCTGTTGGTAGCGTGGTGCTTCCTATAAGAATAAGGTAGGATTGAGACGCAAGGAGGAAAACAGATTAGAGTTTGTGCAAGTCTCTACTGACTTATGGGAAAGCGAGTCCATTGTGTAAAGCTCTGTAGGGTGATTCTGCTGGGAGAAGCATGTCAAAACTTTTTAACTTCGATGAAACATTGAAATGAACCAAGTAGCAAAGGCCTGAGTTTCCTTATCGCTGTCTATCCAATTCACAATTTAAAGGCATATCGTAGTGCTATTTCATACAGTGCTGATGTTAGTTACAATTGATTAGACTGATCTTGATTTTTCTTCTTTTGGGCCTATGGGCTGCATAGCAGGGTATGACCTCTAATTTCTTGAACCAAAAATTCCCACGAGACTCGAACTTGCAACCACTTGCAGGTGTGTTGCTACCTTTTCTATTAGGTCATTCCTTGGTCATAAACTGATCTTGGTGTTGGACCGATGGATTGCATTTTTTTTTTAAATCCTTGTGATCAACACGGTTAGCCAGTTCGTTTATGGCTCTAAGAAGGCATTTTTACAGCCATTATTATGTGTACTTAAATGTAGAACCTGACTACAATTCTGCAAATTAAAGAGGAATGGTTGCACTTGTTCTACTACCTAGATACATTTTGGTGGATAACATTGTATGTTTATTGTCTGACCACTAATTTTTGCTTCTGCCCATTTGCTTTAGGATATTGAGTATGAATCTGCTGAAGCCAAGACGCATGCCCGTTCAACATCAACAAAGAGATCTCGTGCTGCAGAAGTTCACAATTTATCAGAGAGGGTATGTACTTGTCTAAGGCTCATCATTTGGCCAGAATAGTATAGGTCAAACTGTCCAGATGGTTAGATACATAGTTATAGACTGACTCTTTTTGAGTCCATGCAAGAACTGGAAAGAAACAAAAAATTTTATTGGTTTAGGTTAATTTATTTAGTTCTTTTGATGCTTTGTTTCCTTTCTTGCATGATTTCTTTATTCAGTTATTTGAATGCCGGAACTCATGCAGAGGCGACGAGACAGGATTAATGAAAAGATGAGGGCTTTGCAAGAACTCATACCCCGCTGCAATAAGGTGTGACTGTATTTTATGTCAGTCTTTTTGAGGATGAATTCTTGTTATGGTTTATAAATTGCAGTCGGACAAAGCTTCAATGTTGGATGAGGCAATCGAGTACTTGAAATCATTACAACTTCAAGTGCAGGTAGGTTCTCCTATGCTTTCTATCTGCGTTTGCATTATGAAAATTTCTTGCTAAATTTCATCGTTAGACTTTGTGCTCTCGGGTCCCCTCGCCCCCACACTCCCGTTTCCTTTCTGTCATAATGGTCCAAGCCAGCATCACCTATGCTGCTGGCTTTTTTTCTATGAGTATATTCCTGCTGTGTAAAGGAAGAAATGCATGGTGATGTTTTCTGCAGATGATGTCCATGGGATGTGGAATGATCCCCATGATGTACCCTGGCTTCCAACAGTTCATGCCTGCGATGGGCATGGGCATGGGCATGGGAATGGGGATGGGCATGGGCATGGGAATGGAGATGGGCATGAACCGTCCCCCAATGGTGCCGTATATTCCCGGTTCACCAATGCCAAATCCAGCTGCAGGATCAGCGCATATGGGTCCAAGATTTCCCATGCCACCGTTTCACATGTCCCCAGTTCCTGTACCCGAGCCTCCGAGAATGCGAGTCTCAAATCAATCCGATCCTCTGCTAAACCCACATGTTCCAAAAACCCAAGCCAGCCACAAATTCCAAATTTTGTGGATCCATATCAACAGTATCTTGGTCTCCACCGGGCGCAGTTTCCATTACACCAGGCAAGTTGAATACACATGGACATTGGATCAGCATTCCTACATGTTATCTTCACTTTTCTCGTTTGAAAAATAATCAAGGAGTTTTGAACCGGTTTTAACATAATGAAAGTTATTATGCATTGATAGTCCTGTTTGATTCATTCTTCTCTGTTTTTGTATTTATTTTCCCCCCAGAATCAAGCAGCAGCTCAGCCTGATACCAACAAGCCTAGTAGCAGCAAGGAAGTTGGGAACAGTGAGAATCACCAAACAGGTAGGGAAGTCTTCTCATTACAGTTATGTATAGAATTTGAAATTATGAGTGGTTTATTTCCATTACAACTTGCAATTCCTATGCTTACTCGGGTTGGACTTCACCCTTAAGAAAGCCTTATTTGATACGAACATGATCTAATGTTAATTTTATCGAGGACACATAATCGAGCCCTGAAAATCACCATTTGAGGGTATATATTTTGTGCAATGTTGATAAAATGGTGCTGCAGGACACTCTTTAACAAGTTCTTGCGTCTGCAGGTTAAATTTTGCGCAGGGGTTTATGACTCGAGAATACCATTCAGCTAATTCTAGCTGGCTATACAAAATTAACATATGCTAACATGTAACTATGATGAGTTCTGAGTTTCCTTTACATCCAATGTAAAGACCCCTTATTCACACCTTCAAAGCGCGGGAAACCCCATCTGCATCCAATTGCGGGGAGGGGTCGGAATCGTCGGAAAGAAGACAAGACAAGGCGATACGTGTATGTGGGCAAAAAATTGTGCTAGTATATATAGGAGTCTTTCTTGCCTTGTGCCAGTTATTTCAGGCTCATATATAATATAGTGTAGGATCAGATTGGCATAGGAAACAATGTTTGCTCTTAAATTTTGAAGCATTCAGTTGTACTAATAATAAGTTAGAAATAAAGGTTTCTATGGAAATTTGTTAACCGATGAATTCAGTTATCGGTACTCTGTTGGAGAACATGGACGGATAATCCAAAGTAAATTAACAAAATAAATTTATTTATTTATTTCGTGGCAGTCCACAAATTCATCAAACATGCTAGTCATTTCCTTGTAATGAATGAATACAATAGAGAGTATATTTCTACCTCAATTGTGCTTACAAGTGATATGGCAGCCACCATTTCTGGAAACACTTCCTCCCAATTATTCTCAATCAACACTGCTAGTCTCATTTCTCATAAACTATCTAATGGTGGAAATTATTCCACCTGGCGTTCACAAATAAACAATCTACTAGTTGGCTAATATCTGATGGGATTCTTGGATGGTACACACCCCTGCCCTCCAAAAACAATCACGCCTACAAGCTCTACAACTCCGGTTGATAACCCAGACTACAAACTTTGGCAACGACAAGCCCGACTATTACTCCTGGCAATTCAGACGGCTGTAACTGGTTCTGCTTCTCCTCTTATTTCTAGATGTTCTTCTGCTGCAGAAGCTTGGAAAAACCTTGAAACAACTTATGCAAACAAATCGAATACTCGCATGATTGGTCTCCTTGGTGCACCAACCAAAGTGAGCAAAGAAGGTAATCTATAAAATCAATTATCGATGATCTGGTGTTGATTGGCCGCACACTCACTGATAGGGAGCTTGTTGTTCACACCCTAAATGGACTTACACCGGAGCATAAGGAAGCTATTTGAGCAAGAGATTCACCTATCTCCTTTGAAGAACTCGATGAAAAACTTCTTGACCATGAGGCCTACTTGAAACGTGAAGAACTTGCAGAGGGACTTCCTCCAGTAACTATCCAGTATAACCAAAAGCGGTCTTATAGGAGAGGCAGAGGTGGTCGATCAGGTGCAAATTATGGCCCTAGTGGCCGTCAATCTAATTATCAAGGATATACTATAGGCTATGGTATTGGTCGAGGATATAATGGACCGTAATCTGGCCAGCATGGTTCTTTTAACAATTCTGGGAGAGGTTGGTTTCATAATTTTTGTACTCCTATTCACAACTCTACTCCCTTCTGGCATACACAATCTGCTGGTAATTCTACCAACATTGTTGAGATTGCAACGCAACCAACATTGTTTAAAACCATATATATGGCATATGGTGCTAGAGCAAGACTATTGTCTACAAAATTGTCCCAAAATACAACTTTCACAGTTGAAGCTGAAAATTTAACCCAAAAAAAGTTACTATCCATAATCAATGTTTTGGAAAGCGTGAAAAAAAATATAAGATACGTCTTGAGTGCAAATGTGCTTAAGGACAACAACGTGTGACAAAACATAGTTAGTGTAGGCTTGGTAAAAAAGCTCGATGAGCCGGCTAGTCTCTTTGAGAGGTGAGGCCAAGTACGAGCTTGAACAACCGCTTAAATTGGGGAGCCGGCTTGCGAGCTGCTCATTGGTGGCTCATTAAAAAGAACGAGCTCGTGAATTGGCTCGCACTCAACTTGCAAAAGCATGAATATAGGCCAGTGAAGAGGAGGAAATAATATAAAATCAGACGTTTGACTTCATAAATGAAATAAGAGGCTTCCGTGGCGTGTATTTAAATACAACATCAATCCCGAAGACTAATGTGGGTAGTGGCCAACTGATGTGGCTTGTTCAAATACATGTCACGCTGACGTCTAGCACTATTTATGACGCCAAACTTTCCAACTGATGTGGCTTGTTCAAATACATATCACGCATGCGCTTAACACCATTTATGCACGCCAAACTTTCCAACTGATGTGGCTTGTTCAAATACATATCACGCATGCGCTTAACACCATTTATGCACGCCAAACTTTGATTTTATATTATTTCGCAGTGAAGAGGATGCTACAGTTTACACTTTATAGCAAGTATGTCCTCATTTTTTTCTTCAACGTCATAGACTTTCAACCTTTCATAAAATTGAACATGAAGTCACCATTTTTTCTTTCTACGTCATATGTAAGTCCTAACCTTTCTTATATCCAAAATAAGATTCCTATGGACTGTTTTTGTCCAATAATAATGTTTAAGTTCTATAAAAAATGACTTTTATATCCTTACTATTTTAAATAAAAACAAAAAGAATTAAAAAAAGAAACAATAATAATAAAAATAAAAGGCTCAAGTTCCGAGCGTAGTAGTTAAATACTCAAGTTTCGGATAAAAGGTTTCATGTTCGAACCACACATGCCATGTTAAAATTGAAGATAAAATTTACAACAATCGAGAAAGCAAAGGACCACTACTGTAAATAATCAGAATGGATAGAGTTTTTCATTCAAACATAATATTGAGGATATCATCTTTAAAATATCAGCATAGCAGAATGGATTTTTCTTTTTTTTTTTTTTTGGTGTGTTTGTAATCTTGCATCTAGAATCTTCCAACAACTTTTATAAATTGTAATACTATTAATGAATCAAATGAGTTACAGAAAATCTTAAACAAACACTTGAAATCTGATTTGGTGTCAGAGCCCTACAGCAAACGCCGTTTCATCCACCACTCAAACCTCCATCAATGGAGCTTCTTCTGCCCTCAATTCTTCAGCCCCTGCCTTGCTTAATCTCACAAAAACTCCACCCATTAAGTTAGATAAGAATAATTTTATATTCTGGAAAAATGTCGTGATGCCAGTGATAAAGAGTCACAATTTGGAAGGAATTTTGCTTGGTACTAAAAAGTGTCCTCAAGAATTTGTTGCTACAGTTGGAGAAGAAATAGGTGAGAACCCTACTGAGACAGATATAGCAGTTTCAGTGGAGGTTTCTCAGAACCCAGAATACCAGAAGTGGGTTTCTGCACATCAGTTGCTGATGGGGTGGCTATATGCTGCCATGACACCTGAAATAGCCAAAAGAGTTATGGGTGCATCAACATCACACCAGTTATGGACTGCTATAGAAGAGAGTTCTGGGATTTTAAACAAATCCAGGATAGTGTTCCTACTGAGTGAGCTTCAGAGAACAAGAAAATGAGGCATGAGTATAGATCAAAACCTTTATAATTTGAAGCAGATTGCAGACAACTTGACTATCGCTAGAAATCTCATTCCATATGGTGATTTGGTGAATCGGTATTGGCTAGATTAGATAATGATTTCGCACCTATAACGGTGTAAATAACAAGCAGAGATCATATCTCCTTGGCTGAACTTCAAGCAATACTTATGACTTATGAAAGTAGAATGGAGCATTTGAACTCCATCAAGAATGGCATGGGATATGTAAACATTTCATAGGCTTCAGCCAACATTTCACAGAGAGGCAATAACAACAATTACAGAGGTGGGAGTTTAGGTTATCGTGGGTCAAACTCAAGAGGTCATGGACGAGGAAGAAACCAGTATGGTGGAAACTATTACAATGGTGGTAAGAGTAACTCCTAGGGTGGAAATAGGGATAATCCATGTCAAATATGTGGATTGACAAATCATTTGGCAGCAAAGTGTCGTAATCGTTATGATGAATGATATATGAGTTCAAAACCTAGAGATGATAATGCACTAGCAGCCTATATAGCCACACCCAACACAGTCTCATATCCTTCTTAGTTTGCAGATACTGTGGCAAGTCATCATGTCGCTGAAGGTCATGAGAAACTGCAAGGAGTAGCTGACTACCAAGATAATCATCAATTGATCGTGGGAAATGGTAAGAAGTTAAACATCTCTCATACTGGTAACAATCAAATTCATGCTTGCAATGACAGTAAATTATTGTTGAATGATATACTTGTGGTGCCTGATATAAAAAAAGAATCTAGTTAATGTATCAAAATTTACCTTGGATAATGGTGTCTTAAAATTTACCTCGGATAATGGTGTCTTTATGGAATTTCATCCTTATCATTGCTTTGTAAAGGAAAATCAATAGAAGAAGGTTTTCCTGGAAAAGAAGCTAACTGAGGGAGGGACTGTATTAGCTGGTTTCGCCCAACTCTACTCCAAATCAGTCTCAAAAATTTATTGGTCAATTAGTATGTTTTTTTATCTCTATCAGGTTCCAATAAACTTGTCTACCTAGATCAATAGAGAGTCTTAAATTGTGGCATATATACATCCACTGATGTCATTTCAAATATCTTCAAGAGTTGTAATAAAAAACTTCCAGTTATGAAAACAAATTTATTATGTGACTTGTCAATTGGGGAAATCTCACTTACTGCCTTTCAGCTTATCTAATTCTCATGCTAAGAATCCTCTTGAACTCATTCAAAGTGATGTATGGGGTCCTACTCTTCTAAATTCAACAAGTGGGTTTAAATACTGCATAGTCTCTCTTGATGATTATTCAAGGTTTACCTGGATTTATTCCTTAAGAACTAAGTTGTGGTCAACAAAGGGATTCAAGTGCCTTAGTTCTATAGGGAGGATCTACATATACAGGCATGTAGTATTTCATGAGTCACTATTCCCTTATGAAACATGATTCGTAAATAAAAGATCCCCAACTAGGAATGACAATTTTACACTAGAAACCCAATACCCACCAACTAGGAATGACAATTTTACACTCGAAACCCAATACCCACAGGTACCCGCCCTGAAAGGGGTAGGTAGTTAAGTATTGGGACAGGTACGGGATGAAATTCTCCACCGACCCGCCCCGATGCCTGATAGCATTTTTTTTTAAATTATAAAAAAATTGGTATAGGAAAAGAGCCCGTGAGGATTCGAACCTTTATATCTAAAGTTAAATCAATGTGTCTCGACCGCTTTGTCCAATGTTCTTTATGTTAAAGTTTTAGGTAACTTTAATACATAATTCAAAATTTGAGTTTCTTTAAAATAACTTTAAATTTGATGTGTCATGTGCGGTTGAATATTTGATGGTTTGTTGACGTGTGGTTGAATGGCAATGATAATATGCGCTTGATGTATGACATTTTAGATGGTTTTTTCATGTAGTTTCCAATTTTTTTAATTTGTTTAGTATTTTCTTAACGGGGCAAGTAACGAGTTTGTTTCTCATACCTGCCCCGAGCCTCCCCCGCCCCGTACCTGATTAGGCGAGGGTTTCCTTAGCGGGGCGGGGCGGGCACTAGGGGTGAATACGGTTCGGTTCGGGCGGTTTTATTTTTAAACCAAACCACCGGATTCGGTTTTGAGAAATTATACACCAAACCAAATCATCTAATTTTTCAAACCAATTGGTTCCAAACCAATTGGTTTGGTTTGATTTGGTTTGGTCTGGTTTGGTTCAGTTTTAAACCACAGTTTGTCTATTGACGTAATAAAAATTGACTCAAAACATGATAATTTTATAAATATAAATATTTTATTATACTAATATGCTTTTTGAATGCTAATACCAATTTCAAACTCATCAAAAGTTAGTAAATTTTACTAAAACGCAAACATATAACTAATGAAATGTAACAGAGAAAAAAGCCCGAATAATAATAAGTTTCAAATGAGATATTGCCAGAATATATTTATAGAAGTGCTATTTTGTTCAGGCATCTTAATGTCAAAATTTTAGAGAAATATGCTAAGTTAACTACTACAAAATTTTTCCAAAAAAATTTTCTTAAGGATATTAATTAAATTAGTAAAGAATTAGCTTATTAAATTGTTAAAATGAATCAAATTATCAGAAGGAATTCCTTATTAGAGTATTAAACTCAGTCAACGAACTTTGCAATTATAAATTAATTAAGTCCTTTGATATTTTTCATCATATTACTTATACATTAATAGTTTTTTTAATTAATTAAAACATAAAAAACGGTTCGGTTTGATTTAAACGGTTTTCCAAACATCAAAACCTAAACCAAATCATTTCAAGCAGTTTGAAATTTTCTCTAACCAAACCAAACTATTTCACTTTTCAAACTAAACCAATCTAAACCATTTTCGTGGATTGGTTTGGTTTTTCGATTTGCCAGTTTATTTATTCAGCCCTAATACTCGCCCCAAACTCGCCCCGTTGCCATTCCTATCCCCAACCAGTTTAAATGAGTCATAGATTATATTATACAATCTACACTTTCATTCAACACAAATACCTTCTCATATGTCAACAACCATTCATCAAAACTAGACAGATAATACCTTGAACTCAGTTGATGATGTCTCTCAGAATGCTGATCAACCAACAGAGTCTTCCTTTCTTGGTGATCCAGAACAAGCACTTGTTGAAGAGATTGCGGAAAACAATGAAAATGATGAGTATTCAAAAAATAAAACGGAAAATTTTGAAGTTAGTACAGAAGTTGAAAACAAAAAGATGGTGAATCAACATCCAATGATCACTAGGGCTAAAGACGACATATTCAAACAAAAAATTTATAGTGGGAAGGGGGTAAAATCAGAGAATGAGAAACAGAAGAAACAGAACCAACATCAGTTGAGGAAGCCTTGAAAATTAAAGTGTCGAATAATAGGATTCAAGAAGAATATGATGCACTGATAAGAAATAGAACATGGAAGCTGGTACCACCAAAATCATATCAGAAAGTCATTAGCAATAAATGGGTATTTAGCTTGAACTACGACATTGATGGAAGAAATGCATAAAGCAAGGCTACTAGCCTAGGGTTTTCTACAAACTCTAGGAATTGACTTCAAAGAGACCTTCAGTCCAGTAGTTAAAGCATCCACTCTGAGAGTAGTTCTTGTTTTGGCTGTTTCTAGGGACTGGGCAAGTGGACATCAATAATACCTTCCTAAATGGTAAGCTTGAGGAAGAGGTGTTCATGTATCAACCTAAGGGTTTGAAAATAAAAGAAGGCCAAACTATGTGTACAAACTAGAGAAGGCTCTGTGTGGCTTAGGTAAGCCCCTGGTGCTTGGTATGATAGTTTAAAAAAGGCTCTTGAGGACTGGGGATTTGTGCAATCTAGGGTAGACAGTTCACTGTGTATATTGATGAACAAGGAATGGATAATATTCACATTGGCATATGTGGATGACATTGTGGTCAATAGTAATAGAAAACAGGAGTTCGTTGTAAGGCTGAATAAGAAATTTGCACTAAAAGATATTGGCCAGAGTACCTTTATTATACCAGGCCAGACTTGACTTATGTAGTGAAAAAAATGAGTCAGTTTCTCGAAAGTCCTACATATGGGCGTGTGCTCTTCCGATCTAAAGGATTTTCAGGTATCTTAAGAGGACTTTCAAACAAGGATTGTGGATATAGATGAGTGAACAATTGGGAATTGGATCTTTAAACCTTTTTTCTGTTTGTTTCTGCTCGTCTCCTTACTCAACGGAGACATAGTTTGTGGGTTTAAACATATCTGCAGAGGAGGATGAAGAAATTCTGCTTGACATGGGCCTTCAGGCAGAGGCTGGGAAAGGTGTAAACCTGTGCTTACGGGGACGGCTTCTAATTGATCGATCCATCCATCTCAATTTGATGAAGAACCAGTTGGCTAGCTTATGGAGACTAGGGAGGGGAATGAATGTAAAGGAGATTAGAGATCAAAGATACATGTTCCAGTTCAATCACGAGGTGGACGTGAAGAGGATTTTCGAAGGTAGATCTTGGACATATGACAATCACTTGTTGATCTTGCCTCGCTTGAAAATGGAGGAGTACCTGACTCAAGTTCCCTTATTTGATGCGAATTTCTGGGTCCAAATTTATGAATTTACCAATGGGCTTTATAACGGAAGCGGTGGGTCGACAATTTGGGAATTTCATAAGCAAGTTTGTTGAATATCATACTACTAGTAATGCTGATATTTAGAAGGAGTACCTGAGGGTAAAAGTTCAAATCGATGTTCGGATTCCACTGAAATGATGCAAGAAGATTAAGAGGTCGGGGGCGAGTCGTCAGTAGCGTATTTCAAGTATGAAAGATTGAGCAATTTCTGCTACCTGTGTAGATTGTTTGGACACTTTGAATGCTTTTGTGAGAGGAATTTCACAACACCAGTAGAGTCATTAACTAAGGAATAGGGAGCATGGCTTCATGCGCCATCGCAAAGGCCAGGTGATAGATATCTCCGGTGAACAGTGGCTTAGGGAAGAAAGAGAAAATATTGGTGTCCTTAATTTTGGTAAGGAGACAAGATCGACTAGTGTGGACGGGTCAAAAAACTTGAAGACGACAGGTCCTGGTCAGCAGGCCTGACGGGAACAATGAGATGCCTTAGTTGGATCTCCGAGGACTTGGCAACCCTCGGGCAGTTGCTGCACTATGTAAGATTATTAAGTCTCACAAGCCAGACGTTATTTTTCTTTCTGAAACATTATCTTATTCCAATAAAATCAAGTCTATTTGTGTTAAAATTAATTTTGAAGGTGCCCTTTTCTATAGACTGTGAAGGTCATAGTGGCCGGTAAGCCGCTCTTTGGAAGAATAATAAAGAATGTTCCGTTTCTTTCTATTCGACGAACCATATTGATTTACTTATTTGTAACAATAACAAAGGCAACTAGCATCTAACCGGGTTTTATGGATTTCTGGAAAGAAATAGACATCGTGACTCTTGGGAATTACTCTGACATCTTCATGGACTCTCGACCCTTCCTTGGTGTTACATCGGGGACTATAATAACCTTCTTTATTCCTCGAAAAATTGGGGAACCAGGACCATCCAAATTATCTCATTACTGGCTTTAGAAGAGTAGTGGCGGAATGTGATCTTGCTGGCTTACCCTTTACTGGACACCAGTTTACATGGGAAAGAGGTAGAAGATCCTCCAACTGGGTCCAAGAAAAGCTCGACCGTGCTCTTATATCTTCATCATGGCTGTAATTGTTCGAGGAAGCATGCCTTCTCAACTTGGTCGCGTCGGTTTCAGATCATTCGCCACTGATATTGGTGACTGATTGACATATAATTTAGCCAATGAAAAGCAAAATCAGGTTTGAAAATTCTTGAGATCAATGAAGATGACTTTGATGATACGCTCCGTTGTCTATTGGAGGGTCCTGCTAACTCTGATCTTCAAAGGTATCTTAGAGGCTGTTTGTCGAAGCTCACAAATTGGGGTAGGAGGCGCCAAAAAATTTCAAAGCTAGAACTTTGAAATTGAACCATGAGATCAAGTTACTTCGGGGTAAATCAGATGGTCTTTCACGAGAACATTATATAGCAAAAAGAATGGAGTTGGGAAATGTGTTAATCTAAGAAGAAAATTATTGGAGACAAAGAGCTAAGGTCCACTGGCTTAGAGACGGGGATGAAAACACGGAATATTTTCATGCACGTGCATCTGAGAGGGGGAAGAGGAATAAAATTCATAGAATCATTGATGAGCATGGGATCCGTATCAAGGATGAGGAATGTGTGCAAATGGTGGTAAAGGCATATTTTGAGGAGCTATTCAAAGAGTTTGATAGTCGACTGGATGACATTCTTGAAAGTATGGACCGTAGGATTAACGATGAGGATAATACAATACTTTGTGTACCACTTGATCATGAGGAGGTGAAGAGGGCTATTTTTCATATGTACCCAGACAAATCACCGGGTTCAGACGGTCTTAATGCGGTGTTCTATCAAAAAGCTTGGCCAATACTAGGAGAGAAAATTTTCCAACACTACTCGACATGGATGAATAATATGTTCTTTCCTCTGTCTCTCATCTTCACTAATATAGTGTTGATTCCTAAATGTGAAAACCCCACTACTATGAAGAATTTTAGACCCATATATCTTTGTAATGTCTTGTATAAAATCTTAGCTATGGTGTTAGCTAATAGGCTCAAGGCCTTTTTACCAAGAATTATCTCCAAGTTTCAATCGACCTTTGTTCCTGGGTGATCTATTACAGATAATTGTTTGGTTGCTTTTGAAGTTCTTCACTACATGAAAAGGAAAAAAGAAGGGAAGGGGTAGTAGCTATGAAAGTGGATGTTAATAAGGCCTATGACAGGATCAGCTGGGATTTCCTCAATAAAATTATGTTTAGATTTGGGTTTTCTCTTTATTGGGTAAAGCTCATTATGTTTTGTGTCACGTCTATGCAATATTCTATTATGGTGAATGGTACGGAGGTTGGTCCTATTTTGTCACCATATTTATTTCTCTTATGCACTAAAGATCTCTCAGCTTTAATACAACATGCTGAGATAAATGGTGGCATCCATGGTTGTGTTGCTCGTAGCGCTCCCAGTATCACCCATCTTCTATTTGTAGATGATAGCTTCTTTTTCTTCCGTGCTACTGGAGAGGAAGTGGTGGAGATGAAGAACATTTTATGTAGGTATGGGGAAGCATCCGGTCAAGTGATTAATTATGACAAGCCTAGAATGTTTATTAGCCCTAGTGTTGTCCATAATGTTCAGGAGAAGATTTTTGTTGTCTTTGGCACTTAGAATAATCTGTGAGGAGGAGAATATCTGGGGCTGCCCCTATTGATTGGAGGCAATAAAAAAGAAGTTTTCAATTTCCTACGTGATAGAATTTGGAGGAAGACTCAATGGTGGAGTGGGAAATTATTGATAAGAGCAGGAAATACTATACTTATTAAATCAGTGGCTCAAGTTGTCCCATCTTATCGTATGTTAGTCTTTCTACTCTCCTGTACTTTGTGTGACGAACTTCACGGTATTATGAACTCCTTCTGGTAGGGGCAAAAGATCGAAAAGCAAACGTAGCCTTAATTGGTTACGGTGGGACAAGCTTTGTGAACGTCAAGAGCATGGTGGTATGGGGTTCCGAAATTTGAAAGCTTTCAATCTTTCTATTCTCAAGGACGGAAACTCCTCACTGAACCAGATTCACTCCCTAGCTTGGTTCTTAAAGCCCGCTATTATCCTAGATGTGACTTCCTATTATCAAAGGTTGGGTACAATCCTAGCTATATGTGGCGAAGTATTTGGGCCTCTAGAGAAGTGTTGAAGCGAGAATGTTGTGGGAGAGTTGGGAATGGTAATAGCATCAGAGTCTGGTTCGTTCCTTGGATTTCAGAAAACCCAAATTTTATGATCAAATCATTGGCCGAAGATGGTGAAAGAGATTTACTTGTTTGTAATCTTATGAATTTGAACAGGATGGAATAGGACATGGAAGTGGTTTGAGGTTTGTTTACCAGTCGAGATGCGGACAAAATAAGTAGGATTCCTATATGTAATTCCCCTAATCCAGACAAATTGGTTTGGAGCTGTAGTTCACGTGGAAACTATCTTGTTAAATCCGGATATTGAGTTGCAATGGAGGCAAGAATAGATGAAGAGTCATGGTGTGTTCCTAGACCATGGGAAAACTATGGAAATTGCCACTCCCTCATAAAATCAAATTATTTCTGTGGCAATCGTGTAGGGACTGCTTTCCTACTTGCGAACGGCTTGCGCACAAAGGAATCAATTTGCATGAAGCTTGTGTTCATTGTGAGAAGGAGGAGGAAACTATAATTCACTGCCTATTAGGCTGCTTGTTTGCACAAAGCTGTTGGAGACGAGCAGACATACAGATTTGCTACACTAGCTTTAATGATTTTAAGGCTTGGTTTTTTCATGTCCTTGTTTGCAAGAAGGAGGCAGAAGTGGTCATGCTTTCATTCATTGCTTGGTCCATTTGGAAGAGTAGGAATGATAAGCTATGGAAAGGGATCTGCAGAACTCCTGGCTTTGTGTTTTTCAATGGGTTCTAGCACCTTTAAGATTGGTTGGCAGTGAGACAAAAGAACAATAGAGCTCTCGACAACAATTCTGTCCATCATCGATAGTTTAAGCCGCCACTAAGGTGGCTGAAATGCAATTTGGATGCAGCATCATTCGACGAGGCAGGGGTTGTGGGCCTAGTCATTATTATTCGCAATGAGCAAGGGGATTTTTTGGCAGGTAGGATGCAATATCTTGAGGCTCGCTTCGAGGTTAAGGTGGCTGAATGCATGGGCTTGAGAGAGGGACTGAGGTGGTTGCTTACCCTGGGTGTTTCTAATGTCATCTTGAAGTTGGATTCCAAGGTAGTGGTAGTGGCATTGATAAAGATAGAGGATCACTCAGAATTTGGGCTCATCATTGATGATTGCAAAGAGCTACTGAAAAGGAACAATGGTTTCAATGTGGAACACATTAGTCGTAAAGCCAATGAATCGGCTCACACTTGAGCAAGTCTACTAATGTGGAACACATTAGTCGTAAATGTTTCCCTTCAAAAAATAAATTGGGAATTACAGGGTATGTTGATACTGATTGGGCGTCTTGCCCTGATGTTTGGAAATCTATGGCTGGATATTGTGTTTTTATTGGAAAAAGTCTACTCCCATAGTCATCAAAGAAGCAGAATGTTATTACGAGGTCAAAATACAAAAGCAGAATCCACGCAACGTGAGAAATAGCTTGGTTACAGTCCCTATTTAAAGAATTGAAGATTGCTATTCCTACGCCCACATTGTGGTGTGATAATTTGGGGGCAAATGCTTCGATCTCTAATCCAATATACCACGCACAAACGAAGCATATCGAATTGATGTACATTTCATTAGAGACAGAGTTTTGGCAAAAGAATTGAGAGTTGATTACATACCTTTCTCACATCAAGTGGATGATCTTATAACAAAACCTCTTTCCAATTCTCGGTTCAGATTCCTTAGAGACAAGCTTTCGGTTGGTAGACCACACTCCACCTTGTGAAGGGATGTTAGGATTGAAGATGAAATTGAAACAAGATCACCGAGATGTTTACAACTATCGAGAAAACAAAGGATCACTGCTATAAATAATCAAAATGGATAGAGTTTTTCATTCAAGCATAATTTTAAGGATAGCATCTTTAAAATATCAACATAACAGAATGAGATTTTTTTTTTTTTTTTTAATTTTGTAATCTTGCATCTAGAATCTTCCAACAACTTGTATAAATTGTAACACTATTCATGAATCAAATGACATACAGAAAATCTTAAACAAATTCTTGAAATTTGATTTGCCCTTCCCTTAATGACTATTCCCTCTATTATCTCCCCTTGTATTAAAAAAATAATAATAATAACAATAATAATAATAATAAAAAGATAAATAATATCCTTCCCAAACCCTATCTCATTAAATTTTTGTCTCGATATAGTCTTTCTATTGTAGGACAGGAACCAGCCCCATGATCTTAAGAAAACTTACTCTGGCATTTAGCAATGCTTGCTAAACGTAGAAACAAATAGTTTAATAGCGATTTTGATCCTTTCAGGCACTTGAAAAATGATAAGGCACTAGACGTATGACACTGTTATGACACTATATGCTCATATGGGATGCTTAGTTGTACCATATTGTGCTTAGATACATGTGATAAGGCGCCATACATCATTTCTCTCATGCATTTGATTTAAGTTTTAGTTACAAATTTTTAGCGAGAATGTAAACACTACAAAAAATGTGGCTTCGGAGATGGGAATTTTAGTCTCCAAAGTAAAAAATTTAGGGGCTAATTGCTATTAGAGACATAATTTTTTTGAAGCTAAATGCGTGCCAAATTCCCTGGTGGCTAATTCGATACGGATATTTTCCGTACCTAAATAGCTATGAACATATTTTGTAGCAAATTTAGCCACAACTAAGTTTTGTAGCTAAATAGAAACGAATATTTTTTGTACCTATATAACCACAGAATATTTCCGTAGTATTTAGTTACAATATGGCCGTCACTAATCTATAGGCAAACTGCCACATCACGGGCTGTTTATAATTTGTGGGTAATCTACCACGTCATTGACCGTATCTAAACCGTGGGGAATGTACCATGCCATAAGCTGTCTCTAATACATTGGCAATCTACCACAGCATGGGCCGTCTCAATTTTGTATGCTATCTACCACGCCGTGGGCTTTCTCTAATTTGTAGGCAATCTACCATGCCATGGGCCATCTGTAATTTGTAGGAAATATGCCACGTCGTGGACCATCTCTAGTTTGTAGGTACGACGCTCTTCCGATCTTTCTACTTCACCAATAGTTGTCACTAATCTGTTGATATTCAACTACGTTGTAGGCCGTCACTAAGTTGTAGGTGATATGCTAAATAACATTCTATCACTAATTGTTTTTGTATTTGGGTAAAAACCATCAAAATTCATATTGGTCAATAGTTGCTCATTTTGAATTAAATGCCACAATATTTCTAATTTAAAATTTTGTTTTCATTAGAGTTAATCATATTAAAAGGAAATAAAATACTCAAGTCATGACAAAAGTATCGACTTACAAAAGTTTCAATTCCATTATTTTAATATCGAAAACCAAGATAACTACGAAATATCTAACTTTTCATAAACCTATTACATGAGTTCACTTAAAATCTAAGAGAACTATACATAAACCAAAACATAACACAATTCACTTACGGTACTGCATACTAAGAAAGGAAAACCATTACTCTAGTAATTCTAAGAAGACATAAATCAATAACTTATTCCCTTTGCCAACTATAAATAAAATCAAGAGTCATGAAAGAATGGTCGAAGAGGATCAACTCCTTTCACCCAACATCCTATTAATATTCTCTTCAAATGCTTTACATTTTCTTTCTTCTTCACGGGACCTCTCTTCCAATTGCTTAATTAGTTCCTCCTTGTCACGTCGTAGGTTATCCATTTGTTCACAAGCATTGCGAAAATTTTCTTTCAAAGCAGTGAATATCATCTTCATTTCCATGTTCAGAAGATATATTAGAGGAGGGGTGGGAACGGCTAATTCCAAGACCATATAAGCTGCCTCCCTTCCTTAGACCTTCACTTGCCTCCTTTCCCTGGACCTTCACTTGCTTTCAATAGAAGAACCAGGACCAAGAAAAACACAATATTGAGCCATGTATAATTCAGAAATACTTTCACGAATGACAGAAATCTAAACAGATTATATAAAACAAACAAATTGCCAGAAAAAGCATAGCCTGCCAGAACATTCAAGTACTAAGTTAAGGCTAAAAACAAAGACTAATAACAATGAGAAGCAGCCTTTAGGTTTTTAGAAAATATTGGAGGGAGTGTAAAAATTTTTGGAGGATTGCTTAAATTAAAGCGCCAAAAATTGGCTTGAAAACAATAAATTGAAATGAATTTGCCGCATGAATAAAAATGGAAGAAGAGTGAAGCGGTGCTCAAAATTCGAGAGACCTGCAGCACTGGAAATTTAGGGAAGAATATAATATGTAGTCAAACACACATATATATTATATATATATGAACAAGGCGTATGTAACCTTTTTTGGGTGTATAACATATATTAATAATTAATAATAATATAAAATAAAGTTAATTGTTGATTGGTATCAATTTAACTAAACGTAATCCTTGATTTATATCTTTATTTTTACAACATGTATATATATATATATATATATGAACAAGGCGTGTGTAATTAACCTTTTTTGGGCGTATAATATATATTAACAATTAATAATATAAAATAAAGTTAATTGTTGATTGGTATCAATTTAACTCAACGTAATCCTTGATTTATATCTTTATTTTTACAAACATATCTATCTTCACTTATATCTATCAACATATTTTCATTTTGACAACTATTAAAAATATATTTGATAATTGTTGCAATATATTTAACGTCATGTACAACTTGTGAAACTAGGTCCTAAATCTTCGTTTCATTGTTAAAAAGTAGAGGTGTGTATTTGTATCTATTGTTGACGTAAAACCTAGAGTCAAACTTTTGATCCTAAACAATTTTATTCTCCAAAAGACGCATATATAGAGCGGATCATTGGATAAAAATGATAGGATTCAATACTCATTTTTAAGTTACTAGCTTCAATAGTCATAATATAATGTAATATATTATGGTTTTTATCTTTTCCCCCCCAATTTTAGAAAGATATTTTAATTTTTTTAATACAATATAATATAGGGTCTGTATATCCATGTTAATTTACAAATGAAAATATTTCGGAATATGCCAAAATTGTTTATTAAATTCCATAAATAAATATAAGATTTTTTTTCTATTTTCTTGGCTAATTGGCACAATTTAACCCTAACCTTTTAGTTTATTGTGCAAACTAACTCTAATCTTTTATCTGCTCAACTCCATTGGTAGTTTTCTTTTTGTAAAAATTACACTGACTGTATAGTATCCAATTGTTTTTACCTTCTTATGAGATTAACTTGCAATTTACAAACATTCATGAGAATGAATAAGGAACTAGGTTATTAATTTTCAAATGAACAACTTTCAAATGCGATTACATCAAATACTATCAACTTTATGAGTAAATGAAACAATGGATAAAGTTCTTATACAAACCCCTCAAATACATAGCCGTCAATTGTTTTATTACATTCTAAGCAATGCAACCTAATATAGTAGTAGAATTTTGGTTAATAAAATTTCAGCATCTGTCGAATAAAAAGTTCACGTTCTTGAGCCACCGAAATGTAACCATCTTCTTTTGGTGGAGCATCCAATTCAAGCAATGGTTTAACCGACTTCTTCACATAGTGAATGTTTAAACCCGAGATGAATTACATTTTTTTTGGGAATTAACTTTAATACTAACATCTTAATTTCAACTATAATGCTTATACAATTTAGATTATCGTTTTTTTCCCTTCTAAATTTAAGGTTAATGTTTGTACTATTCCCAAGTGCAAATCAGACCATCACTTTAGGTATTAAAAATGGAGCCTCGTGGTGAGAGTATTCCTACAAATCACAACGTAAAAAAAAATGATGCCACTCAGACAAAAAGCAAGCTCCGACACTGGGCAAGAGAGGGTTGAGACGTGTGGAGCAGATTGTGAGATTGAGGTATAAATTTTTTTTTTATTTTTTATTTTTAATGGGTGATGTGGAGTGCCAGGCTGTGACAATTCACATCATTTATTTTTTTTCAAAATTGCTTAACTCAATTATTATACATATATGGATTATTATATTTAGGAAATTACAAATATATACTTTAGAGACCGAAATTTACTAATGGCTTAGAGACAGAAATTTGCCAAGGACTTAGAGACAAAATAAATGTTAGAATTTTACAAATAAATATAGGTACGAAAATTACCAACAATTTTAAATACGGAATATTAGAGACAGATATTTACATACCGTTTAGAGACAATATATAAGTGACAACCACAAGTTGTTGCTAACTCCGTGTGGACACGCTTCAATTTAATTTAACATAAGTACTTAAAAACTTTGTTGGTAATTTTGTACCTAATCCGATGCTAGAAACTACAAAGCATCTTTGTAGCTAAATTTCCATCTCTAAAGCCACAATTTCTAGTAGTGAAAAGTAGCAACAAGGATTTGTACCTTAACAATTCGTATGTGATAATTTATTACATAATAATAATTGTCCGTTTGGTAATAAATTACCCAATTGAATAAACGCAAAAATCTTAATACACTTGCATACAAGTTGGTTATTACGTCTACATGCCTACTTGGCACACATCCAGCAACAGTCACTCTTAATCTTACCTTTGAAACCTTTAATGTGTGCCAAATAAGCGTGGATGTATATATAATAACCAACTTACTTACAAACATAATAAAATTTTTGGGAATAAATGTGTAGCTCGAATCACCAATGATGACAAACACAATATATAAAGGGAAAAATAGACTAGTAGTTCTAACACACGCTTCCCGCTTGAAACTAAATAGTAAGCAAACTCCGTTGCACACTGGGTCCGTCAGCAAACATGGTCCTATCTAGTGGTGTTATTATCACCTGCAACTGAAAAATCACCAAAACATAAGAAATCTGAAAAAAAAAAAAAGAAAAAGAAAAAACAAAACAAAACAAAATACGAATTCTCTGAACATGCAAAGATTTAGTGATTTGAATTATAGCTCAATGGTTGAATGCTCAAATTTCGAGCAAGATGTGTCAGATTCTAATCACTCCTACCCTTTCCTTAATTTCTCTCTCTTCCCATATCTCATCGTGTATCCCCGCCCCCCAAAAAGAATAAAAATGGAGAAGTAGAAGAAAAATAACTGCATAAACCACTGGCCGAATATATATGCCTTAGTTGACTTGAAATTTCTTCATTATTGAGGTAAACGTTAATGTAAAATGGAAAATAAGAAAGTTATGAGTACAGATTTACCTAAGCTTTTTCCATCTGAAAAGAGGAGGAATGCCATTGCCATGTAAATCAGTCCAGTGAAAAGATATATTCTCAAACAAGCCATAATTGATGAGATTTAAGGGTGGTCTTCTATCAAGAATTTGATGAACAAATTTGCACCACACCGCCAAGGCACCATCTATATATATACACACATACATATACATATACATATATATATATACACACACATGATCAATTTGTTGACTTAATATTATTATTAGTTGTCCTTGAGTGGGATTTTAATAGACATTGAATAATTTATGAATTCTTATAAATTTGAATGATAATATTCATGTCATTGACTGATCTTTGTGAGGAGTAATTCTATGGAGACAATATATATATATATATTTTTTTTTAAACATGAAAAAGTGACACGGTTTAATTGGTCTTATTGAATTGGTTGTTTTATATGCAAACAAGTGGTTGCATGGGTTCAAAGGCACGTAAACAATCAATTAAAAAAGGCCAATTCAACATGTCTTTTATTCATATTAGATAAGTATGTCTCTATATAATTATTGTCCTCGTGAGAGCACATTCAACTTTGAATTTATTAAATAGAAACGGTCAATGCTTGGTAGATTCAACTCAGATTTTAATGAAATTCATTTCATAAATATTTGATGTCCTTCATTGTTACTTATACATTTCATTGAGGGGTGAACTTCAGAATTGAATGAACGTGCATTAACTGATTCATAAACATCTCCGATACTAATCATGTTAATGTTGAATGTCATGATAACTTGGTAGTGAATGTGACATCAAGGAAAATGACTAAATGTGACATCCTCTCTGATACTACAATGTTAATATATTGGATGATTGTGGCTAGTAAATTTAAGAGTGAAAAATAGAGGAGCAGGAGAAAAGCTATTGAAAAGAAAAAGAAAATTAAGTGGGAAGTGAGATGTAGACACGTAACGATTCAAAATAACTAATCAATATAACCATCTATCTCATATAAATAGTACGGTCCTCCATTCGTTTTTCATCTATCCTAAATAATAGCTTCTCCATTAGTTAATTACTTATGTATCCATATTTATTGTTCATATAATCACTAATATATAAAAGTGTGAATGAGGGAAAAACTTTTGATTCCGCTTTTCACCCTTACCTATTTTTTAAATTTCTTACTCGCCCTTAAGTCATTAATTAGTTAAAAAAAAAAAAAAACTTTCCGTATTACTTGAACTTATTACTTTAGGTTTTAACAATTTATTTGCACATACACCATTAATTAATATCTCATCGAATCCTATATTATTTACATATATGTAAATTGTAATGAAATAAAGATTAAGACAATTATTGTAACTTTCATTATTTAATTCATATTTTTATCTTTTTTATTATGATTCAAGTGCAGTTTGTTTTTTTAAAAAATAACATTATTTTACATCTTCATTTAGTGAAAAATAATAGAAAGTTAGTAACTAATAAGTTGATTCAAGATAATTCTGGGAT
The DNA here is from genome assembly GCA_963692815.1 of Nyctanthes arbor-tristis. Taxonomy (NCBI): domain Eukaryota; kingdom Viridiplantae; phylum Streptophyta; class Magnoliopsida; order Lamiales; family Oleaceae; genus Nyctanthes; species Nyctanthes arbor-tristis. The sequence continues at coordinate 13,498 of CAVNYN010213651.1, read as the reverse complement.
GATATTTGATGATGAGGGAGCTATCAATTCGGTTGCTAGGAATTACTTCGTTGAGTTGTTTGATGAGGAAAAAAGTATGCCGGATGATATCCTCCAATATGTTAACAGACGAGTGAGTGAAGAAGATAATGAGATGCTTCTTGCTCCATTTGGTCGAGAAGAATCCAACGAGCCTGGCCATTTATTAGTGAGCAAATCTTTCAACTCTCTTCTTCTTGGCTAGCTAGTGGATAAACATTTTCCTAGTTGTTTGAATGATACAAATATTGTGTTCATTCCAAAATGTGATAACCTGACCACAATGAAGGATTTCAGACCAATATCCCTATGCAACATTTTGTATAAAATTGTGGCGATGGTGTTGTCTAACAGATTGAAGAAGTTGTTGCAAAGTATTATGTCCAAATTTCAGTCCGCGTTCATCCATGGTTGAGCCAGTATAGACAATGTTCTTGTGGCTTTTGAAGTTTTACATTATATGAAACGGAGAAAGAAAGGTAGACGAGGCGAAATGGCCTTGAAGATTGATATAAATAAAGCGTACGACCGGGTTAGTGGGATTTTTTATACAAAATTATGACCAAAATGGGGTTCGCAGTAGCATGGACAGGGATGATTATGTTGTGTGTTAAATCGGTTCGGTACAAGATATATTAGTGAATGGCAGTGAAGTTGGGCCGATCACACCTAAGAGGGGGTTAAGGCAAGGCGATCTCCTATCACCTTATTTATTTATTCTTTTTACCGAGGCCTTATCTGCTTTACTACAACATGCTGAAAATCAGAATGAACTACATGGCTGCAAGATTGTTCGAGACGCACCTAGTGTCATCCATTTGTTATTTGCAGATGATAGCTTTTTCTTTTTCCTAGTTATTGAAAGAGAGGCTATCACCATGAAGAATATTCTCAACAAGTATGAGGCAGCATCGGGGTAAGCTATTAATCTTGAGAAGTCGGGCATCTTTATTACTCCTAACATTTCTCAGGCTTTGAAGGGAACTAGTTCTTCCATTCTTGGGGTTGATGCAAATTTGAACTCTGGGACATATTTGAGGCTACCTTCATTGATAGGGAGGAAAAAGAAAGAAGTTTTCAATTTTGTTAGAGATCTAATCTGGAAGAAAATGCAAGGCTCGAGTGGTAAGCTACTATCTAAAGCGGGTAGAACTATTATTATTAAAACCATTCCTTATGCGGTTCTCACTTATTGTATGTCTGTTTTTCTAGTCCTGACTACTCTTTGTAAAGAACTTCAGGTGCTTATGAACTCATTTTGGTGGGGAAGAGAGCCGAAAATAGTAGAAGCCTTAATTGGCTTCGGTGGGACAAACTGTGTGAAAGGCAAGAACATGGAGGCATGGGCTTTCGAAATTTGAATGCTTTTAATCTCGCGCTGCTTGCTAAACAGGGTTGTCGCTTATAAGCTCTCCACAAAGGTCTTGTTAGCCAAATTCTTAAAGCTCATTATTATCCTAGAGGGAAGTTCCTTACATCTAAATTTGGATTCAATCCAAGCTACACTTGGGGGAGTATTTGGAACTCTAGGGAATTATTGATGAAGGGATGTAGATGGAGGGTTGGAACTGGTCTTGATATTAATGTTTGGAGAGATCCGTGGTTAGAGAATGCTGGATTCATGATTGAAACTATAGAAGACCTGGACATGCAAAACCTTTGAGTTTGTAATCTCATAAAACCAGGGTGCAATTCTTATGCTCCGGACAAGATTGTATGGCATTGCCGTGCTAATGGAAACTACTTGGTTAAGTTGGGTATCGGGTGGCTATGGATGCTGGAAATGATTTTGAATCCTTGCGTATTGCTGGTCCGTGGAGGGAAATGTGGAAATTTACTATCCCCCCTAAAATTAAATTGTTTCTTTGGCAAGCATGTACGGAATGTTTACCTACCCGGGAAAGGCTTATATATAAAGGTGTTGATGTTCAGGAGGATTGTGTGCTATGTGAAGATGGAGTCGAGACTATTTTCCATTGTCTTGTGGGCTGTCCTTTTGCAAGAAAATGCTGGGACTGTGTTGGTTTTCATTGGCGGCAGAGGCAATGGACAACATTTAGGGATTGGTTCTTTGATTTACTTAATGGTAGTGACATGGAGAAGCTTGGGGTGATAAGTTCAATTGCATGGGCGGTTTGAAAGCACAGAAATAGCAGGTTGTGGAAGGGCCAACGAACAACAGCTCCTCAGATTGTTGTGAACCATGGACTGTAGTACATTCATGATTGGATCGAGGCTCAGCAACGTCCAGCCCGAAGGAGTGCTGGTAGCTCACAAATGGACTAAACCGCCTCTTATCTGGCTGAAATGCAATATTGATGCAGCCTCTTTTGGAGGGGGAAGAATTGGGCTGGGATTGGTGTTCCGGGATGAGGATGGTTGACTCTTGTGGTGTAGAATGCAACATACAGAAGCCCGGTATCAAGTTAAAGAGGCCGAAGGGATGGGGCTTAGAGAATCTTTGAAGTGGTTGATCACGTTGAGAATCTCAGATGTCATCATAGAGATGGATTCCAAAGTCATTGTTGAAGCTATGGCACGGGAAGAAGATAGCATGGAATTTGGACTCATTATTTAAGATTACAAGGATCTATCGAGACATATGCCTACTTGTCGGGTTCATTATGTTAGTAGGAAAGCTAATACGATTGCACATTCTCTTGCTTGACGAGCTAGAGCTTATACTAGTCCTTGTACTCTTACCCATGCTTCTATTTGGTTTACCTCTGTTATTGCTAGGGATATAATATCTGATGAATCATCCAATGAAATATCTGATGAATCATCCAATGAGAATTAAACTCTTTTCATAAAAAAAAAGTTGCATAGACGTGCATTTCCTCTAATTAGATTTATATTTAAGTACACAGTGCATTTGAAATTGAAGTTAAAGTATAAGTCCACATAATTTTTCAAATATTTGGAACTTACATACCATTAAAAAAAATAGCTTATGTGTTGAGTGTTCTTTTAAATTTTTGAAGCACCAAAAACATTCCTCATGCCCTAAAAAATTATATAGAATGAAAAAATTGACCAATTTTAGCATTGACATAGGTACCATTTCGAATATCATGACTGCTAATAGAGAAATATACCACACGATTGCATAAGGGGAAATTGTTATTGTTAAGGATTCTAGATGAGATAATGAGATTCCGTCAATTATCCTATGTGATTTGAATTTTGAAAATTCAAACAGATTTTTTTCCTCTCTCAAATAAAAGACAACCTTGATCAATAAAATGTTACAAATGGTTGCCAATCTACATGTATTTCACTAAGATGATGGCATGAAATATTTACAAAACATGGTTAGTTACTGTTTGGTTCATCATGGTTCTTGGGGGATACAACATAAAAGCAAATGTAAGGTTGCTAATTGTTTCGGTCTCCCCACTTGTCTTTACCGTAGGAATCGTCATCTTCAATGTGGTCTCTCCCCCTTGGCAATTGTCGTGTGCTCAAACAGTTCAACTAGTCTTTCTTCCCGATCTGGAATGATTCAAAGAGATAGATTTAAGGATGGATTAATGGTTATCTATGAAATTGGCTAATTGCATATAAAGATAATTAAATAACCGGAAATGTGGGAAGAATGCAAATGCACCTAATTTTTGTGATATATTCATATCTAAAATGATTTTTGTGATTTTCTTAGGCGCGGTGCTGCCTAAGAAACGATTGAGATGGTTTAAACCTACTCCGGGAGACTTAAACTAAACGACGATGCGGCCATAGTACCAGGACGTGATGATGAAGGATTGGTTGCAGGGTGTTATGCTTAGAAGAAATTGGGTTGCACGCAGGTCGAGACTGCTGAGATGTTTGCTCTATGGAAAGGTCTTCGGTTTGCTCAAGAGCACCAATTAACAATTACAAATGTGGGAACTGATTGTTTGGCCTTGATACAGAGTCTTGAGGTTGGATTAGAATATCATCCTAACATGACAATTCTACGCGAGATTAAATCGCTTTTGGCAAATATGGTTTGTGGCTCTTGTAGTTATATTTCCCGTGAGGCGAATATGGCTGCCCACTCTATTGCCACTAAGTCTTTATCAGTTGGTTTTAGATGCAATTCTGTAAATTGCGTACCTTTCTTTTTATGCTCTGTAATTTCTCATGATTTATGAAATGAAACTTTAATTCAAAAAAAAAAAAAAATCCGCCATTTTGTAATTTCCCAATTATTTTGATTATTATACCCCCTTTAAATGGATTGAGAGGAATAGTTGGGCTACACTTTATGAATTATTGGGCCTGTCCCAAAATGATGGGTGACACTTTTGCTATCGCAAATGCCACCACTAGAAGGTAAGTTTCAGAAATGGTATCATTACAGGGAAGGTTTAATGTAACTTGTTACAATCATAACTTATTAGATATATATTGCAATTTGTAACTAATTGGATAATTGCAACATACGTAAGAAAGAAATTGCAAAAATACTATCTCTAATAATGATAATAAAAAATGAAAATTATATTTAAATGTAATAATTTGTTAAATATAAAAAAATAAAAAAAAGCAATACATGCCAAAAATTTTGTAACTAGTAGAAGAATTTTATTATATCAGGAACTTTTCCCATAAATGATAACTTCCATAAAATTAGGGATTGATGGAGGAAATTTACCATAACTAAACCTCTTTCCATAACCTACTCCATCAAATTGTCATTTTACCATAATAATTGTTGTGGAAACTCACTCATTACCACCATGTATGAATAAATTACAATTCTAATTTTGTGATTCAAATGTGTGATTTTAATTTATTATTGTAATCGCATACAAACAAATGAACTGGATTTGTACAAAATTGCAATTAACTTGAAATACATAAAATTATTGTATTTGATGTGGAACATAACTCATTACACATGATGAATCCTATTTCGTTTATGTAATGAATTACAATGAATGTAATTTCAATTGGAATACATTACATTACAATGTGTAATTTTGGTTTATCGCAAGATCCTTATATTACAATAGACGTTATAATCATTATAATAAATAAATTTTAGTAAACAATACTCAACATAGTGTAGTGTATTACGATTCATAATATGCTGCAATGAACATATAATAACATCACATATTTTCTAATGCATTCCAATTACACTCGATGTAATAAATTACATAAATTCATTATTCAGTGTAATACATTACAAAATACTTTATGTAGTCTATTACAATGTAGTTCTGTGTTTCCTCATTCATCAGCAAACGTGAAGATTCGACGGGTTTTCACGGTATACGATGCACGAGCTGGCCGGCATTGGCAGTTCCAAACCGCAGATGAAAGAAAGAAAAATGAACAAACTAGTACCAATGCTCTTTGTTGGATTTCGTGAATCAGAAAAATGACGATTAAACTTGTGAACAAAACAAACAGTAAAATAGGCAAAAGGAAATCACTGGTCTAAGTAAGACCGATCAAATTATTTCGATTACAAGAACCTGTACTACAGATCTTTCGATCGACAACAAACAAAAAAACCGGTGGCAACAAAAATTTCAGCAAGTGAGAATCGACTACTATAACTTGTAGTTGTGATCGGTGACACTAGTTGATGATGCGTTGAATTCTATGGAAATTGGAAGAACCTGGATGATGGTTCTTTAATGACTAGGGAATCGGAAGAAATGGGATTGAAGATGGGAATGAAGAATTCTAAAAATAAAAATTTGATTTTAATAAAAAAATGATGATATATATGATAGGAATATATTATATTAATTAATATATAATAATATAGAATCTCAATTAATAATCCACTTGACCGCATTAGTTTAGGATTGTGGTATTTTTCCAATATTGTGGGCTAGGAGTAGTGTATAGGCTAATTTCCACCATCATTATATCACGGTGGTAACAAAAGTAAGTGGGGCAAATTTAGAGTGGATTGGGCTTAATCCGTGAGACCGCAAATACGATTTGCAATTGATGGCTCATATTGGATCTATGCGCATAAAAGATCAGAGCAGATCAAAGTGATGATATGAGAGATAGACAATATATATATATATAAAAAAAGAAAAAAATTAGGGCATTATGGCTTCATTTTTGTAACTTGCAAATGAGATTTTTTTTTCTTGGATCCACCATCATATTTACTTGTGACGTGATTTGCGACGAATCGAAAAATTCGATCCAATATGTGTTGTCGAGTCTTAGAACAACAACTTTTTAACGTAGATTAGGTATCCATCAAGTTGTATGTAGGTTGTGTTTTTTCAGTGTTTTAAGAACCGGACTGGACCGCCCAATTCTACTGAAAAAACCGAGAACCGGCTAGAAAACCGACCAGTTAACTGAAAAACAGGTCATTTAAGAAGTGAACCGAAAACTGAGAAAAAATCAGTTCAACCGGAAAAAGTTTTTCTTTTTTTTTGTGAAAATGTCCAAAATTTATTTATTTTTATTATTTAATTAAAACGGGTCCAACCTTGGTTCAACCCCGGTTTAACCTTTTGACCTTTGAACCATTGCCTTTTCCTGTTTTAATAGCTGGTCTAGTTTTCTAAACATTGTTTTTTTTTTAATTATCACTATTTCTGTAGATTAACATCGAAATGTAATGGGGTTGGGGTGAGATTAGATAGGATGGGTGGACTTCTTAATTTTTTTTTATTTAAGTAGTTAAAGGTATGGTGGTAATTTTAATAGAAATTAAAAGAAACAATCGAAAGGTTGGGGACACAAGTGGTAGTAGAGACATAATGTGACAATAAATTAAAGGTTAGACGTCGCATCGGTTGAAAAATGGTGGAGACAAAATTAATTAAAAATTAAAAGATTGGGCTCATATAGCGCAAATAAAGAATTAATGGTATAATGATCATATTTATAGGGGTTAGTGATGTTGTGAACATAGTACGATAATTAGGGCTGTGCAAACGGGTTTCAGTCCTGGGTTTTTGAAGGAACAAGACCGGACCAAACATATTCGGTTCGGTCCCGGTCTTGGTCCTAAAAATAGCAAGCCCAAACAATTTCTCATTTTTTTTATTTTAACAAATCTAAAATTATTAAATATTTGAAATATATATATTAAATTGGAAAATAAATGTAAAAATCATAAATATTATATATATAGCTCTTCCGATAATTTTAATAATTTTACAATACAGTTTTGACATTTTCAAAAGGTAAAAGATAGATAATTCCTACTTTGTTATACATTTATAGGGATTAAATATTACAAAAATGATGTAATTGTCATAAATAAATAACACTTATAATTTAAAATAAAAACAAGAAAATCAATTTCACATTTTTTTACCAATAAGAAAACCACTTAAATAGATAAAAAGATGTATAAGCACAAATTCTCCACGTCTATATATAAATACATTTATATATATTATATAATAATACATGTAACTTAAATAGAGTCAATAAATATATTCTAAATTTGAACAATTTTCTTTAACAAAATCCTTACAATGTTGCAAATTCTAGTAACATTATATATTAACACAATTATTCTTGACTATTACTTAAAAAATAATATAATAATGATGATTTTTAAAAAAGTTTATTGGCAAAAAAATTTCAACTTGAAAAAGAAATTTAGTGGTATTGCTTTAACTTTTTAATTGTCCCACATTGAAAGTTATGTAAAAAAGTAATATGATTGGAGCTTATAAATAAGATGAGCCTTTGTGTAAGTGACTATGTAAATGAAATTTTGTGGACTTTGAGACAAATTAATAATTATCTTGGTTCTTTATATTTAGTTTAAAGTTAAATAATTGTTTCATATTGAAAGTTTTGTAAAATGTCAAATAATCGGGGCTTATAATTAAGATGACCCTTTTGTGTAAGTGACTATGTAAAGGAAATAGTTCTGATTCTTACCTCTTGAATATTATGAAAAGTGGAAATTGAGTTTTAATTTATATATTTAAAAAAAAAAGTCAACCGGTCTTTGACCGGGTTTTCGGGCTTTTAAAAAAAAAGGGGATTGGATCGGACCGGTCATTTTGGCCACAAAGCTCGGACCGGGATCTTCCGGTTTCGGTCCGGTTCACCCGGTCTTGGTTTTTTTGCACACCCCTAATGATAATAAATGAAAGATTAAGGGCGAGTTAGTCCAAAAGAAAAGGGATAAAATTAAAAGGTTGGGGACTTAGGGACAAAATTAAAAGGTTGGGGACTTAGAGCAAAAATCCTTTAAAAAAAGTGAATTGCTTTGCTTTCTTGAACAGAAAGACAACCCTCGGAAATTAATACTCCCACAACGCCAAATCTGAAAGCTTTTGGATTTCTCCGTTGGAAAAATGGGACAGGGCACACCCGGCGGTTTGAATCGGCAACTCCCCGGAGACCGGAAGAATGATGGTGATAAGAAGGAGAAGAAATTTGAGCCGGCGGCGCCTCCGTCTCGAGTTGGCCGCAAGCAGCGGAAGCAGAAGGGGCCTGAGGCTGCGGCCCGGTTACCAACGGTAACGCCGCTGAGCAAGTGCAAACTGCGCCTTCTGAAACTCGAGCGAATTAAGGACTATTTATTGATGGAAGAAGAGTTCGTGGCGAATCAGGAGCGGTTGAAGCCGCAGGAGGAGAAGACGGAGGAGGACCGATCGAAAGTCGATGACTTGCGTGGGTCTCCTATGAGTGTGGGAAACTTGGAGGAGTTGATTGATGAAAATCATGCCATCGTTTCGTCGTCGGTGGGGCCGGAGTACTATGTCGGGATCTTGTCGTTTGTTGATAAGGATCAGCTCGAGCCAGGCTGTGCAATTCTAATGCACAATAAGGTAATTATTCTTTGCTGTTCTTGCATCAATTACTGTTTTTCAATTATGGAGCTAGGGTTTGTGGAATTAGTTTTTTGAATAGTTGGCTTAGGATCTGTTCTTTTTGTTTATGTTTAAAATTTTCGGGGAAAAAAGATGTTTTTTTGAGTAGGCAATCTAAAATGAGAAGTAAACTAAAAGGATTTGTAGGATGAGCTTAAAGATCATTACTGTAAGGTAGAACTCATATAGGATGCCTGCTAACATACCAATTGCAATAACCACATCTGTTTGTAATGAAAGGGATTCCCAAGTTTCTAGAACAAGCCCGTAATCTTACTATTAGCTGACCGTAGAATTCAATTAGTCATTTCAACTGCACTGCCATCTCTGCTGTCATCCAAATCCTAGAAACCACTTCCTCAGGCAAGGGGGTTAAACATATTCACCATTTGCCTCATAGACCTAATCTCTATAATTCTTCAGATAACCCGGTGTTGCTTCAAAATGAACAATGGATGTCAGTCATCATGTTACCCAATGTTGCTTGAAAATGAATAATGGATGCCACGACTGACAATTCCACCATTATTTCCGGTGGAGGCAATTATTCCCAAATGAAAATCCATTCAAGGAAACACACTAGTGGAGAAGGAAACTAAAATCGCTTTGTTGGCTTCTGTGGACTGTGTGTAGGCAATGGTGAAACAAATCATCATATGCCTGGGCAAATCTAACCAATATGAGTTGGGGAAAAGGAAATGAAAGCCAAAGACTTCAAGTAGCATCGTTAAACCCCTGTAAGTATGTTTCTGCACTGCGCCACTAAGTTCTGTCGATCTGCATACAGGAAAGTTGAAAATGTTAAAGACTTGGTAATTGTTCAGACCTTCTTTCTATGGTCTTTTTTGGGTTGCAGCATGGATTTACTTAGACAGTCTCCAACTGTGCGACAAAATGGATTAGGCAGCTACCACTTTAGCAATAGAGTAGGAAAATGGCATTTTTGTTTAATTATGGAAATGCTGTTTCCCAATTACTTTATTATTTTTTTCACCTTTTTCTTTAATTTTTTTGTCCTCGTAATTTAGTTTGTGCCTTTTCTAGTCCCCTTGCAATTGATTACATAGTTTCCTTTTTCTTATAATATATATTTTTTGTTTTATTTGTTTATTGTCACCATACTATTTGTGAAGAGCAAAAAAAAAAAGGAAAATAACTAGTGAGATGGTGAACAGAACAAAAATGGAAAATAATTAGCGCAAACACACATTGTTTTCGGCAGTTTGAGTGAATATTCCTTTAATTGTGTTCGGTTATTGATATAGTGTATAATTATTTAACTTTTAGAATATGTTAATGGTTGGAAATTAATGAAAATAGAAAAAAGATATGTAATGGATAAGATTTATGGGTTTGAGAGGTTTTTCAAAATAGAGATGCTGTACTCTATTTTGGAGTATATATGATACTGTAAAACAGAGTATATGGTTTGGAGATAGCCTTGTTGTGTGCATTATGTTAGGTTCCTCCTTCCCTTTCTTCCTTTTGGTGTTTTGCGGGTTGTTTAAAGGGGGGTGGGGGTGGGTTGGGGAGATATCTAAATTCGGTAACAAAGATGTATTATTTGAATACAAAATTCATGCTTTGTCGACCCATATTAATGTCAACTTTTAGAAATGAATTTGACAAGAATTACCACAATTTTGCAGCCCTTTTCCCTGTTCCTATTTGATGAAAGTAAAGAAATGAGTTGTAAATTTATTAATTTATTGTACACGACTAAGTGGGTACCATTTAAAATGTAATCATAGAGAATGGAATGATTTTTGGCTCACTGCTGTATGTTTCTTGTGGATGAGAGGTAGTGATGCCAAACCAAAGGGGTGAGCCCGCAAGCTCTAACAACCCGCAAGTTGTCAAATTAAGAACTCGCAAGTTCTTAGAAAAAATCAAGATGAATTCTTGAAAATATTGTATTCATAAAAGTAGGATTGTTCAATACAATGATATAAGTCCTATATTTATAGAGTTCAAAATAAACCTAATGAGCGAAAATAACACTAATTGCCAACATAACCCTAACCCTAAGAAAAAGCCCTAGCTTGGAAACCAAGTAATAATAAAAACCTAATTAAATTAGATAAACCTTAATTCAAAATAACAATAAATTAAAATAAACTAGATAAATAATTATATCCTTTGAAGATATGCATCATTCTCCCCGGCTGAGAAAAACTCGACTCCGTAGATTATAGCTTCTAAACCATGGAGGTCGATCTTTCTTCCTCATCAAGCAACGGTATGGAACTCTGAATAACCATATGAAGCATAACTCTAACCAAGGAGAGTGATCTTTAGTGTGAATATAACACTGACAGAAGACCTTTGTAAGTGACATATAGTGCAACTCATCCAAAACAACATCAACCGAACCCATAGGATGAGTACCACGTTGTGGCATGATAGACTTGCATTCACAAACCAATGATTGCAAAACTGGTAGCTCTAATGAACCCGGACAAGATAACAATTTGGCAATATCGAAGTCCAATCTTCTATTCAAATGCAATGGCCAGTCAAACAAATTAGTTTCAAGTTTCGAATCCGTGACCTTGTTCTTAACATGTTTCGGAAAGCGACTTAAAGAGACACGAAGTAAAATATAAAAATTTTCTTTAAAAGAGATATACCAAGCACAATCAAAACAAGCAGATAACTCTCATTATTTAAAATAATTCTATGATCTCAACATGAGAATTATGAAAATAGTTAACATTTGGTTGGGTTGGAGTAATGTGAAGGAAGTTAGTAAGCAAAAGTCTGACATCAATAGGAAATGAATGCAATCGGACAAATGTTTTGGCAAAGAAAGTAGCAACTGGGAAAGTATTCGACACATGAGGTAACTCCACATGAAAGGTACGCTTGAAGTTGGGTAAAAGAATGGTGGAGTCGAAACTTGTTTTAGTTCTTCCAATTGCATGTGTTGCATTTGTGTCTATGTTGCATTTGTGTCTATGGAAGATAAGGTCGTGAGAGGAGACGTAAGATAAGGCTCAAAACTTTCATTCTCATTGTCAGAGTACTTTATAGGCTCAAACATTTCATCCTCGCTGTCAGAAGGCTCTATAGGATCAACAATATACATATGATCATTTGAAGCGGGAGTTGATACACAACAAATAGGCTCAGGCTTATTAGGAGAGGATAACTTAGACTCAGAGTTCAAGACTTTAGACTTTTGTGAGTCTTTCAAGGCTCAAAGCATAATTGTAGGTTGCTTGTAATGATTCAGATGAGAGTATAAACCAACTTTTTATGTTAGGATCCAATCCATCTATAAATCTAGAAGCAACGACATTTGGAGCTTCATACATACAACAACTCCTAACTTATTGGTTGAAGTGAGTGAAATATTCATGAACAGTGGATGATCCTTGCCTACAATGCAAAAAGAGTTGGTCTAACAACTGTGTTTAATAGGCTGGAGCATATTTATCGCTTAAGAGTCGTTTCATCTCAACCCTTGAAGTAATATGACCTTTTTTTAACCGTTCAATTCTTTTCCTAATTATTCTTCAATCACGCGAGACAGTCCCAATAAGTATTAAGCTAGCAAGATTAATGCAACGAGAGCCACTTATGTGATGCGAGTTAAAGAGATTTTCCAGACCATGTATCAACCAAGAAACGCTTGAGGGTTAGACCCATCAAAACGTGGGGGTTCTACCATAGTGCCTTGAATATCACAGTTTGTAGGATATGAACATTTTTATTGGTTAGGAAAGGTAAGATAATTAGTATGGCCTAAATAAACAATGGATTTTGAGGATGGATGATAGAATGAATTATCCATGATACCAAAAAGAAAGTGAATTGCCAAGACAAACAAAAATTATATTAAATAAATGAGGTTATAGCCTCCTAAATATTAGAAAAATATAGTAAAAGCAAAAGCTTTGTTTTTTTTTTTTTTTTGAATAAATAATTAATTAGATGATGACTAGCCAGCACTATAAATAAAAGAATGAAATTCAATTAAGATCCAAGATTGTACCTTAAAGACAGTAGAAGTAGTAAATAGTTTCAAAATACTTGCCTAGCAACTGCAATCCATAGCAATAGAAAAAAAAATCAGATCTGCGTTGTTATCATTGTGCTACAATTTTTCTTCCTGATGAACAGTAACTCGCGTGGATAGTTACTCTGCGTGAACGGTAATACTTGTGTGAACAGTACTCTGCGTGAACAGTTGGAGAATCCCCGTGGCTTGTTGAAAGACAAAACTTGATTGCCTGTATGCTTAGAAGGTGATGTTTCTTTGCCGAATACACGTAACACAAATTAGGTTAAAAAATCAACCTAGGCTCTGATACCAAAATTGATGCCAAACCAAAGGGGTGAGCCCGCAAGCTCTAACAACCTGCAAGTTGTCAAATTAAGAACTCGTAAGTTCTTAGAAAAAAATCAAGATGAATTCTTGAAAATATTGTATTCATAAAAGTAGAATTGTTGAATACAATGCTATAAGTCCTATTTTTGTAGAGTTCAAAATAACCCTAATGGGCCAACATAACCCTAATCCTAAGAAAAAGCCCTAGCTTGGAAACCAAGTAATAATAAAAACCTAATTAAATTAGATAAACCTTAATTCAAAATAACAATAAATTAAAATAAGCTAGATAAATAATTATATCCTTTGAGGAAGATCGGAAGAGCACACGTCT
>CAVNYN010213649.1:0-52447 GCA_963692815.1 Nyctanthes arbor-tristis | reverse complement strand
TAATTAGTTGCTTCATGCTACTAATCACATAGTTTTTGAATTAGTTATTTGCTCCCCAATATGGATTTCTATTCTTTAATTTGTTGAATTCAAAAAGTAAATTGATGTATTCTTACATTGATACTATTATCACTTCCACTTTGGTGATAATCTATTGTTTAACATAATATATTTTCTCAATAATTTATGCATGTGCAACGCACGTGTGTAAAATTAGTATCATTCAAATTATCTCATATATTTTTCTAAGCTAAAACACTAGGTTGACTTTTGTAGACTGTAGGATGGATAAAAGTTGAACTATGAAAATGAATGCTCGATGGGAAACAATTCATACTTCAGTTAACAAATTGAAATAAGATAGCCAAAAAAAGGAAATTCAAATAGAAATGAAAATCAAGACTTTTGTTATTTAGTAGGTAGGTTTTAGTTAATGAAGAGGGAGAGATATAGAGTAATAAATGAAAATTTAAGTAGGGATACAATTCCACTTTTCAATAAATAAAAAGAAGTCTTACCACGTAGATATATATGACGGTCTTATTGAAGACTCTCTCATTTTTAACTAAGGGTTGGTTTGATGGTAAACGTGAAAATTGTATGGATTTTTCAGGTAATTGAATTTATTAGAATTCATTTTTTCAGAAAATGTCAATTACACGTATATAATTAGTTTAATATTTTTTTTAAAAAAAAAATTTTGTTGTTTTTTCATCTTTTGGGTGGATTTTTTTTTTTTTTTTTTAAAGTTCATCTTTTGGGTGTTTGATAGCCATTGATTGTCAAATCTGGAATTATAATGTTGAGGTATAATAATAACAACAACAACAACCAAACAAGCAATAGACATAATATACAAAGACAAGCTCCTTTAGTTAGGATATTTGTCACATGACCCTCTCTTGTTGGTCCACATCAGGTTTTTTTTTTTAATTATATTTTCTTTTTTTTTATAAATAAATATAATTTAGAGTTTGGAGGGTGAGAATGACAAATCGAATAACTCAAACTAGGGTCAAATAACACAGTAGTTAAAGCGGGTTGCCTTTACCATAATTAGTTTAAACCCTGGGTTCATTGGTTCACACTAGTTGATTGACAAGATATAATAATGTGTTAAATATGTAGGTAATGGAGTGGGACTGTTTTCTTGTACCACGGTCATGAATAGTGGAAATATAGGCGCCATGAGATCCAATGAACGTTACGTGAGTCTAGTCATAAATAGAGATGATGTAAATTTCCCATTAGCCTGCTTGTGCCACGCTAAACGAAATTGAAAAGCAAAAATCACGTTGTAGAATTCTAACTCAATTCATCCTCACACTTTTGTCTATAATGATTGTCAAGGAGGGATTAGTAAGCAGAATATAGCATCAGCGATGCTTCAGCGGCGCTAATCATGGTGTTGGGATTGAAGACCTTCTAATTGAAGAATTGAACAGGCGACCGTGAACTACTAATGTTAATAAGATTAAAAACATAAGGTGGTTATGGTAATTGTGAAGTTCAAGACCGTTAAGAAGACCTCACATACATATGAAATAATAGAAAAAATCTATTATCATCATTCAATATTTTCGAAAACTTAAGTTCAACGACGAATGTACAATATTATCAAATTTAATTTAAATTTGTCATCTATATAATTAAAGTTAGCTATAAAATAGATAAGATTTCAACATGAGTAAATAAAACATGAGTAAATTGGGAGGGTTCTGGTCGGATATGCATCTCTCGTACCCCACTATTTTCCAGTCCCGTGTCCTTTTGAATTGGGTACGGGGTGGGATGGTTCGGGTTGAGTAGGTAAAACATATTTCATTTTCAAAAATAGTAATAACACTGAAAAATTTCAAAAAAAAAATGAAAATGAATAAAATAAAATATTTGAATAACATTTAACTCACCAACACACGTGACAGAGATAATGGATGAACGAATTAAGAGGGATTATGATTTGTTTTGGAATTGGCGTTTCAAATTTGATATTTCAAATTGTACGCCAATTTTAAAGTACAAAACTTATAAAAATTTATTAGTGAAAAAGATTAACAAAGATAAGAAAATAGGCAAAGTTGTTACGGTTTGGGTGCTAAACTCAATTTTAACATGTTCAAATCTTTTCTGAATTCCTTCACAGAAGTTTTTGTTAAAAAAGGTCTAAATTATTGGGGCAATAAGGCGGGTAAAATTAGTGTTGGAAAAAGAAAATAATAAATAAAACAATTACGCAAGATTTACCAAATAAAAAAGACAGGAAATTTGCGGTACAAAAAATAGCAAAGTTTAGTTCTTTTAATTAATATATATACATATATACACACACACATTCCACTGTAAGAATGTATTAATGTTTAGGTGCGTTATTGTGATGCATATTTCATCAAACCGAGAGCACATTTTCCCGTGATAATATAAACAATTGAAATTGAAGATTTTTTTTTTTAAAACAAAATTTTTTATTTTATTTCAAATCAACCAAAAGTACAAAGGAGGCTTTTACGGAAGCAAAAAAAAAAAAAAAAAAAGAAAATGGTCATCTGGGTATAGGGATCCTTGAAGAATTTATATTATATGTTCTGATTGGAAAAATAATCTCCAAGTCTGCACCTAACACCTTTAAAGATCAATGTTGACGTTGCCATCAAGGAAGAGTACAACAACTATTTGGTTGGAGTCATACGTGGAAATGCTAAAGGGAAGTTTGTAACCCCCAAAAATTAATGTCATTTTAGATTTATTTATAATAAAGCCGAGAAAATTTTAGGATTCAAGTACATTTAGAAATAGATTCAATCGATAAAGTTGATTTAATTAACCAAAAATCAAAAAATTGAGATCAAGGGCCAAAAAGACAATATTTGTAGGTCAGCAGACCGTTTTGCATGGTTTGACAACCATCTTTGGAGCAATATTATGAGTTTTAGAGTTAGACAAAGTTTAGCTAATCTCAAAGCTCATATCAAGAGGTTCATTTTGATACGTAAGTTGCCTATACTTTGATAGTGTAAGAGCCTTAAAAAAAGACCCAAGAACATAATAATATGGAAAAAAATGGCTAGGTATAGAATCGTCAATGAATCACCATACTTGTACAGGTCCTATGATCGCTATAATGGTGCATTTCATTTATAAATATATACATTTCGAAGACTATAGTACACTTCACAACAATATAAAGTTCAGTGATAATTGAATCTGCAAAGGCCTCCAAAATACAAGCCAAATTAGTGCTATGACAAATAGAAATGCTGAAATTTGTCCAACTGTAGATTATGACTAAAGTGGCCAACTTTGAAGCTTTCGTATGCCTTTGATACTCATCCGAGTGACGAGATTCTTGGCACATTTGAAGCTTGAAGTGTGAACTTCGAGTTGGTAAACACAAATTCCAATTCAATGCACCAGTATGATCATACAAGAACCAATTTTAGTCCTCATAGTGCCTAGAGGCATAAGAGAGCTCATCATGACTTCGTTATAATAATTTCAAATAAGAAATTACGTTTTCAATTAATTAATTCTATACAAGTAATGATGGTACTAATTAATTAATTCTACAAGCAATTATATTTTCATTTAATTAATTCCATAAGGTATTTATTTTATAATAATAAAAGCATGCATTATAAGAAGTTATGTGCAAGAGTAAGTGACTTTTCATCTATAGTAATTATTATGATCAAACAACATTCACTTACAAGAGAGAAAGATTAATTATTTCAAAGTACATTATATTATGATGGTTGTGGAAGGAGACGGGGATGTTTGGGGAATGTTCGTTGCATGCAATAGACACCTTTGAAGTCTAATCTAAATAGAGGTGGAAAGATCTTTTAATGGTAATGCAGAGTTTGGCCGTGAAATCATCTCTCACAAGTTTGATTTACTATTTTCAACTTAAAATAATTTGTAGCTACTAGTCTCATATACTTGGTTTTTATCCTCTTATTATTTCCAGTTACTCTGTGAATTTTTATACCACTTGCTTGAATTATCCATCTGATGTGATGCTGTCATTTCCCCCCTTTATTTTTGTGTTGCATTGGTTATTTGTTGTAATCAAGTTGTACCTTATGTAGCTCGGAATTTCCTCAACTCATTGCTAGATTGAGCAGAGTTTCTTCCTTCTCCTATTGAAAGTCATTTTCTTTTCCCGTGGGACGGGATGACAAATTTGAATGCGGAAAATCAGTTGATTACAAGTACTTGAGAAATTAAATAGGTGCTTGAACTTGTGTTTCTGAATTATAATGAATTTCAATGAAATGAGGACTAGGCAAAATCATGAGTAACGAGTTGACTCTCATTGCTTAGTTTACTTGCAGAAAGTTTTCATTGTTCAATTCTGCATTAATTTTACATTAATTAGCTTAGGATGGAATGTAAGTTGACATCAGGGGAGGAGTGGTGGAGTGGAAGGGAAATGGGAATCAAGAACAAACTGTTCATCCTACCTAATTTTTCTTCGAGAAGGGAGTAGGAGCAATGGTTTATTCATCTGCAACGGCACAGCATATTTTTCATCCATGTCCATCTTCAAAGGATCATCTTCATTTGGAAGAGACCATTCGAAACAACGTATAAAAGAAGCCAAAATCAACTGCAATTGCCTATGAGCATAGGGTAATCCAGGGCACATTCTTCTTCCACCACCAAATGGTAAAAACTCGAAATCTTGTCCTCTGAATTCAATGTTCGAGTTTAGAAACCTTTCGGGCTTAAACAAGAATGGATCATCCCATATTGTTGGATCATGCCCCATTGCCCAAAGGTTCACCATAACTAAAGAATTCTTTGGAATTGTGTAGCCCATGACTTCACATGTGGAATTTGCAGAGTGTGGGAGAAATGCTATAGGAGGGTGGAGTCTTAAGGTTTCTTTGATGCAAGCATTCAAATATGGAAGTTTAGAAAGCTCCGATTCTTTGATGGAATTTGGGTTTATCTCAATTTGAAGTTCTTGACTGAGTTTATTCATCGCTTCTTTGTTCTTGAGCAGCTCGGCCATTGCCCATTCAGTTGTTGCCACCAGAGTTCCTGCCCCTGCCGGAAGTATCTCCTATATAAGAAAATAGAGCATTATTAAGGCAATTATTATAATTAGTTCATTAACTAGGAACAAACACATTCTCTATGTCATATTAAACTACCAGATAGCAACAAATATAACTATAACTAGCTACACTTGTCTATGAGCATAATCACATCCATCAGCAATTCCAAAGCAAATTGCACCATATGATCATGGCTAGTGCAACCATGCAATATGTTTTCTCCAACGATTAATGATCATTATAAAAAGTTTATATATAACGGTTAACACTATAAAACTAGACATAATATATTTACTTGAGCATGCTAATTAAGGAAACATAATTCACATACCAAAAGCATGTACAACATTTGGACATCCAAGAAGCTCTTTGCCATCATAAAATCCAAGAAATCTCCATTCTTCGCCTCATTATCATCTCCACTCTCCTCTCTTCTTTCGTTAATCATGTCTCCCCAAACTTGAAACATCTTATCCATGCACTTCTTGGATTTCCTCTTCTGCCCCTGAGGATCCAACTTCAACCATGGGAAAAAATCTGCTACAACCGGTGTAGTTGCACATTCCATGAACCTCCAGAAAATCACCCTCCATTCCCTTCCCATTTTCTCATCATCAAGATCAATCAAATCCCTCGAGAAACAAATATTTCCCAATGTATTATACACTATACTAAACACCAAATCCCTAATTTCCACAAATTCCCCTTCCTTTCTCCCCAAAAATTCAACCATGTCTGAGACCTTCTTTGCCCTAATTTCAGCCTGTAAATCGAGTGCCCTGTTCGAGAAAAGCTCCGATTTCCACAAAATCCTAATCGATTTCCAGTTATCCTGAGAATCGGTTGCCCAGAGAAGGGAAAAATTCCTTAAATCAGACTCTTCAATGGGAGTTGCTTTCGGTGCATAACGCGCCGACAGTTGGCGATCATGGGTTTTCAGGATCTCCGATGCCGCCGCCGGCGAAGACCCGAATACGACAACCCGAGTACCCATCTTCAGAGACATCAAAGGCCCATATATTTTTGCTAAATTTGATACTAGTACGTGGGGTTTCCTTCCAATTACATGGGGTATGTTGCCCATTATCGGCCATGGAAATGGCCCTGGAGGAAGATTTCTGCGTTTATAGAGTACAGACTCCAGAAACAGAAAGATTAAAGTGGCTAAGAGGAGAAGAATTAGAAGAAAACGGGAACCGGAATCTGAAGAAGAAGAGGAATCCATTCAAATTCAAGAAAAATTGAAGGTGGCATTGATATATGCAGTGAAAGAGGTGATTAGGCTGCCTGTTTCATGGGATTATCTTTACAGATATATAAGGACTAAGGAATTTTGGGATTGAGTCATTCAGGTGTTGACGAATTTACACGGTTTGGCAACTAATGCATTGAATTTATTACTCAATTTAAATTTTAAATTTTAAAATAATATTATATTTAATCAAATATTTAATGTGACGTAAACTCTTATATTTATTAAAGTAAATTAGTCTGTGGTACCTTTGTACCGTAGTCTTCCTCTAAAACTGTGAAAAATGGGGACTTTAGTCTTTTTGTTTTATGTTTGGTAATGTATTCAATTACATTGACTTATTTTAATTACCAAGTTATTTATTTCTCTATTTTTTCAATTAATTAGAAATTAGAATCTTTATCTTCAAATATTTTGATTAAATATTTTGCTGAATATATCTTATCTTCTTAAATATTTAGCTGGATTAATCTATCTATTCAAAGTTTTTTGATTTTTCAATTTAAATTTTTTAATATATATATATATTTTAGTTAGCAAGTATTTTGTAATTTGTATTAGACTATTTATTTACTTTTTAGCTGATACATTAATATTTAATTATTTTTTATATACTTTTAAAACGAGTTGTTATTACGTTACTTCTTTTATATATAATAAATATGGTTTAATTAATGTTTCATAGTCTATAAAATTCTCATCACAGTACAGTCACATAGAAAAATAAAATGTTTAATTTCTTGAGGTATAAGAATGACAAGGGGTCGGTTCGGGATTGGGCGTGCGACACCCGTTAACGTATCCATCCAAAAAGTTTTTCCCATCCCCACTTAAATCGGGGATGAGTCGAGGAAAGACTGATACATGTAATTCATATTACTCATTTATTAGCCAATTTAAATATATTTATATATTTTTATTTTCATTTTTTTGTTTAATCAATAGTATTCTAAAGTTTGATTCAATTTATGATAGTTGATTTATAAAGAGAAATTATAAAGATGTGAAATGAGTAATGTAGATTCAATAGAAGTTTGAAATTTGTGGTTATAAATGAGTAGTTGTCAAATCAGTAGTCAAATCAGTGGTAGGTGATATTATAATGTATTTTGATAAAGATGATCAAACAGAGACTTAAAATTACAATTGAAATACTAGACTTTCTTGATAAGTTTTATCATCTTTTTACTTTTCAAACCATTAGAATTTTTAGTAAATATTTTGTATAATTTTGTTATATAAAAAAAAGTTAAACAGGGCCAGATACGAGTAAAAATTATCATAACTTTTCCCGACACATGGTTAAATCCGATTAATTTTTTTTAATCTCATCCCCGACTGAATTATCTATTTCGTCGGGTACTCTCATTTTAATAAGATCGAGTACCCTTGAGTATCGAGTTTGTCGGGTTTTTTTATAATTCATAATAATGTCACTTAATAACATTCCATTTCTCATACATGCACATTGTTTTGTGTTCTGTTTTAATTGAAATAGAAAGCTGTTGACACTCTGTTGAAATTATGCTATCACAGTAATTTGGTCAAATATGTCTTCCCCTATATATTGCTGGTAATGACCATTTTAGCCCCTTTTGAATCACTTAATAATATTTTTTTATGTTATTATCTATATCATACTTTTTATTTTATTTTATGTGTTGATTTCACTTCAATTATTAGATTTGTTGACATTGATACAATTCTTTTGGACTATCTACTACTGTGACAATGTTTCAATTACTGCAGGGAACATATGAGAAGAAATTGATGGCTCGACTTTCTACTGGTAGTGGAACTCTTTCTGTTTCACCTTGTTCATTTTTTTCCTTTTTCAAACTAATTTTCTCCAATTTCTTATATTAAATTCCAACTTTAATAGTGGACTAGAGCCTGTGAATTCCTATCTAACATCGGAAATGAAATTGAAAATGAAGAGGCTTTGAATCGTCATGAGTTTTTGCAAGAAATTTATAGCTCAAGTCCAGTGAATAGGATGTGTCTACAAAATTGCATCAGCCGTGGGGGATTTCTCCCCTACTTATGGTTGTCAAATTGCATTTAGTGACAGAACGGAGCAACATGGAGGGAAAAAAACAATTATTTTCTTATGACTATATCTAATATGGAACTCATTTATTTTATTCGAAGTGGGTCTTCTAATTGTATCTAATTTAGTTTCAGAAGTTAATAAGAATGTGGAGATTGTGTGTAGATGACTAACGACATTGAGGTCACTAACTTAAGAGTTAAGAAAATAATGGTGGAATAAATTAACAAAAAATATATAGCTGTGCATGGGAATGAATTTAGCAAATTATCTTCTTATATTCATTTTTCTTATTCTATTTATTTGATTTCTTCGATTTTGATATTGATTTCCAAGTAAAATTTACTGGGCAACATGATCTTAAAAAATTTAACCTTTCAAAAAAAATTATAAAATTTCATATTATTTATTTTTTAAATAATTTGATCTAAAATTTCACAATGGCAAAGTTCTTTTTTTTTTCACACGATGATGTGTGATGAATGATAATGAAAGTTGTCTTCCCCAAATAAATAAATAAATAAATACATTACGAGCATAATTTGTGTAGCGAGTAGCGGGTACTTGAAAACTAATTGAAAGACTTTAATTTTGTTTTTAAATTATATTATATAGAATTCAAACAAATGGAGTCTATACAACTATATGAACTTTCTACAATCACAGTTATTTTTCTGGCAACAATACAATTCAATTATTATTCAAATACAAAGAATATAAAGAAAAGCTTGGAAATACATGCAAGTCACTTTTTTTAGCTGCTGTTCTGCGTTGAGTTTGATTCTCTGAGTTTCCGTTCATCAGACAATACTTTTGCAAACCTGTAGTGCATAAGAAGAAGCAAATTAAGTACTACTTTTTACACTGAGACACAATTATATAATTAGGGAATTTGTACCTTGTCAAGGCCTCTTGATTAGTTCCCCCATTGGCAATAGGCTCAACATTTCCTGTCTGGAAATTGACCCTGGAAACCGGGGCCTTCAATAAATTCTGCCCAATGCTCACAAGGTCTGAGAGATTCTTCTTCGTGCTCATGTCGAGCGACGAAGTCGCTCCGGTCAATGTGTCGTCCTGCATGTACCATTTATCGAAACAAGATGTTCAAAGGTGTAAAATGAATTTTAACTGCATTGAGAAGTTTATATTGAGTCTCGTACTTGAATTCGAAGGTAATTGTCATCAGAACGAAGTGCTTGGAAGACGACCGATATGAAATAATCCTCCATGTCAGCGGGTGCTTGAGTAAAAACATCGACTAGCGGGGACGAATTTCCTTGTATGAACCAGCCAAACATGCCCCATTTGGCTGCCATTTCAGCACTGTATTTCATTTCTTGTTTGGCCCTTCCTGTGCCTAATGAGATCACCAGCAATCGACCATAGTCCAATGGTTGAATGGGGGAGAAATTGGGATCATTTCTTGATATTTGTTTGGTTACTTCTCTTATGGCAACCAAAGCCTACATTAATTAACAAAGATTGATGAGTACCCGTGTCATGTAAATTATGCCATTATGAGTTTATATATGTTTGATATGTTGAATTGGATAAAATTTTGATAGGTTATACCGGGTTATTTGCAGCAACACCACCATCTATCAAGTTGAATTCGTTAGGGTTTCCGGAGGCATCGGTACCATTCTTAAAATAATAAGCTGGAAATATCGTTGGCGCAGCAGAAGTCGAGATGCTTATATCAGACATTAGAGCATCCAAGTATGGCAAGTTTGTCAACTACATATATATATATATATATAAATAAAGACACACAGAATAAGGTTGACCTCTTAAAATACAAATTTACCCAATATTATCAACTAGCAAATATAATCAACATGTAAGGATTTATACTATACTAATATACCGTTAATGGAAACCGACTCCGATGACACACCGCCTACATATGGGGAAAAAATTTCAGTGCTCCAGGAGCACTTAGTACTCGGTGCTCTTGATCAATTAAGAACTCACATGTGGGTGTTAGGGCCGAAATTAAATAACAAATTGGGACCACAAAACCCACATGTGAGTTCTTAATTGGTCTTGAGCATTGAAGGTTTTCTCTACATATGGCCACCAAATCTGGCAATTTCGCGTTTGCACATTCCATGCATGATTCGTTTTAGCATAATTGGCATGTGAAATATTCAACTT
This sequence comes from Nyctanthes arbor-tristis, assembly GCA_963692815.1. Classification (NCBI taxonomy): domain Eukaryota; kingdom Viridiplantae; phylum Streptophyta; class Magnoliopsida; order Lamiales; family Oleaceae; genus Nyctanthes; species Nyctanthes arbor-tristis. The sequence continues at coordinate 41,928 of CAVNYN010213649.1, read as the reverse complement.
ATAAGTACTTAATCATATTTTCAAATTGTACCACACCATGGTTATGTCATTCTCTAGTGATATATGTACTAGATTCAGTCCTTCCTGGACAGTGTTGGGGCGAATTGGCCAAATTCAACCGACCATAGTTGAGACGACAAGACGTATATATTTATGATATACCATATATATAGAAAGAGGGGGGGGGAGAGAGAGAGAGAGAGAGAGAGAGAGAGAGAGAGACCTCATAAGAGGAGAGAGAGAGAGAGAGAGAGAGAGAGAGAATATGGTTGGTTGAAGAAGCTTGATGTCAAATGTTGGGATGACAACATTGGTTACAGTTTGATGCAACCTAGTTTCTCCTAAATTGTCCCTAATGATTTGATGAAGGTATTTCCCATCATATCTTGGAGCCCCTAATGAAACAACAGTGTTTTGAACTGATCCAAACCTGCAAAATATGATCAAAATAATTGTAAACTTCCATCAAGCATGAAAATTCAGTAGACTAAAAACTCTCTCAAGTTGAATCTTACCACTTCTGTGGGAATATTTTGGGCCCATGTGTTGTGTAAAACGGAACGACATCTTTAGCAGCCATAATGGGACGATTATTAGAGTCCGGTGCGGTTAACATGGCTGTTATTAGACCTCCAGTGCTCGTCCCCGCAATTACATCAAAGTAATCTGCAAGTCTTGCTTGCTCGCCGTCCAATTTCTGCACCATTCATACATCAAGGTAAAAGTCTGACTCTATCACTACTGCATATCAAACATGTAAGAAAAGTCGTACCTGAAGCTCGGATTCAAGAAATTCGAGAATAGTAGCAGGAATAATACCCCTAATGCCACCTCCGTCAATGCTTAGAATGGTAATCAGATTGCCATAAGTTGGAGGAGGAAGTTTAGCAACAAGAGAAGAAGCAGAAGATGCTGCCATGTGAGATAATAATTAATGAAGAATGTCAAAGTCTAATTAAGTGCTAAATGATTCTGTGTTTAGGGGATTTATAGGGGAAAAAATATTGTTGGCCTTTCCAAACTTTGGAATTACATTTATATATTTTAACAAGTACATAATATTCTATGTAATCATGCCTCCCACATATATCAAAGAAACTTCTAATTTTTTTTTTAATTCTAATTAATTTTACTTAGATGGTTGTTAAGCATAATACAGCTTTTAAAATTGTTAAGAAAAAATTTAAAAATTAGTATGCCTTGTAAAACGTATATATATTTTGCTTAATTATTTCAGCCAAGTCAAAAGTTGTATACTTTAAGCTATTAACTATCCAAGCAATGTTCCTAAGTAACATGTTCTTGTCACAAACTCAATTTTATATTTAATTTAATTAAATGATAAGATTTAATTAAGAGATATTGTGATTAGTTGCGTATCGCCTAATTAGCTGTTATATATTTCAAAACATTAGGTCTTAGCATTCAAAGATCTATATATGATTCATTCCTCACTAAACCTTATCGGCGTTGAGTTTAATCTACTATTTCTTTCAAGTTAATTAAACTTTATTTAACATGTTTAAATCAGTTGTTTAAGTTATATAGGCTTATTCAAATGTGTTTTTCCTTCCTTTCTCTGGTCTTAAAAAACAACTTGAAAAATAAAATAGGCACTTGAAAGAATAACTAATTAAATTTGTTTATTACTTGGAAGAAGGAACTTAATTTAACATATGCAAATTTCCTGGATAACTTGAGCTTATCTACATTTTTCTTTTTGCTTTTTTCCCCCTCAATAGTACGGAGTTGACATTCAGTTGCTTATTGTACTTTCCAAAAATTTTCAACATTCAACTATGCATTGCTTTTACAATAATTAAAATAATTAGATGGGATAGAACATATATATTTAGTACCCAAGTTGACATTGACCCTAAAAAAAATTAAACACTACTAAAAAGATGCGTACAATGAAGAATAAGTACGTTTTAAAGTAAAAGAGTGACATGTTTCTTCAAGATATATTCACGGTTGAGACTCAATCAAAAGACGTCAAGAAATTTGACGTCCAAATTTTGGAAGGTTAATGCATTTTATATGTTACAAGCGTTGACACGTTATTATCTCGACATAAAAATTTTTAAACAATAGATTTATAAACGAAGTTGGTCATGTACATGTACTTTTTATTCATGCATTTTGCAAGAGTACTCATTTGTTTACTATTCATATATATAAGGTTTAATTGTCTATATAATTTTTTGAAATCAGTAGTGAATATTTCGTCATTACCACCATAGGAGGCATGGACAAGAATTAAGTACAACTTGAAATATTGTTTGTGTTTTTAATGAAATGTGTAGTTAAGACTGATGAAATAGTCAAATCAAGGAACTACTACCTAGAGGAGGAGGAGGGGGGGCCCGCCGCCCCGCGGGGTGGGGGTGGTGAAGAAGGAAGAGGGAGAAGAAGAGGAAGAAAACTAACAAAATGTTGGGGTCCATTTTACTCCTCAATCTCAAACGATGGAGCCCACTTGTGCAAATCAGCCCATACTACCATGTGATATGAGATGTTTTGATTGGGCTTAGCTAGGCTCCTCGTGCTGACCTAGCCTGCAACCTTGTCAACCCAGCCCATTATCGTTTCCAATTTCTCTTAATAAGATTTCCACTAAAATTTATTTTGAACAAAAAAACTGATTTTTTTTCTTTGCTATTTTATATTGTGGAGGACAATTTTCTCTTGAACTAATTAGAACCTTAGGTAAGGTGACTTTTTTTTTTCTCTTAAAATATATATAGAGACAGGCCTATAAAGTGGAGATTGAGGAGGGGAGGATAATGGAAATTACGGGAGACTTGTGTGTGATTTGAATTCAGATATCTCACAAGAAAATCAAAACATTCAACCACTACTATATAATTTGAACCATTAAATAAAACTTTTTTTTTTAAATATTAAAGGAGATTGTAAGAGAGAGGGATCAAGAGTGAGAAACCAACTCGAATATCCTTAAACTATATGTGTTTTGGCAATTGAATAAAATCTTAAACGGCCTAAAATTAAAGATCAATGAATAAATAAACCATAAATTTGCCAAATTAAAAATAAAAAAATATGAGTAATAATATCTAAAAGGAAAAACAGTTTATTTCGATAAAAAAAAATGAAAAACATTTTATTAATTTTAGCCAAAGCAACCGACACCTTCACTTCATATATACAGAGAGAAAACGGCCTTCCATCTCTCCGTCTCTGGATCTGGAAGAAAGGTTTCTTGCTTCATCGCCATGGGAGAAACTGTTGGATCTCATGCAATGCGTACAGTTTTCACGATCATTTGCATTTTTCTCTGCTCCCAAAATGTCTTCTGCTTTTACCTCCCTGGCGTTGCCCCTGAAGACTTCAGAAAGGTACCCTTTTTTCTTGTCACTGCTTCAACATCCTAGCACAAGATTGGTTTTACGATTCCATATATATATACTGTATGCATGCTTTAATGTGTTTATTGATCTGGCCATCTGGGTTCTGCTTAAAGATCTGTCTTGTTGAGGATCTTGTGCGTTTGAGTGGAGTTATTAGATTTGAAATATGTGATGTTTCTATATGGGTAGGATTTGATTTGAAGTTAGGAATTATAAGAAATGCAATTAGTGGGGAGGATTAGTGGCTAGAATGGTTTTAATCTTGCTAGGGATGTTTCATATTTTTGTTTTCCTGTAGCACAATGTTTAATCGTTTTCTTTTTGTGCATTACGCATTGGTGGTTCTACAAATCAATTGGGTTACTGTTATCATATGGTTGTGGGATGTTATAGCTAAACAAGAATTTGATGAGGGTTATCATGTTCGTTTGATTGTAAATTGTGTGAAGTCATTTGATCCAATGGGGCTTGGAAATGTGGACGGAGAATTTGAGTAATAAATAACTAGCTTGGTGTTACATTCCGTGCATATGGGATGCTAATCTATAATTGCTTGGGTGTGTATTACATAATAATTGGTCAGAGAGACAAATGAGTCTGTCCTCCAGGTCTTTGCAGTAAATAGAGATATGAAGCACATGAACTTTTTGGTGTCTGTCTGAGCTCTTTGCCTTTGCCTGTTCAGGATTTCTTAGCTAAACCCGGGCTAGCTCCCCTGTTTTTGAACCTGTGCTTTCCCAAAAGCTTTTAGGGTAATTAATTAACTTCTGAAATTTGTGTGAATCAAGAATTATCAGATGCTCCTTGTAACATCTGGGACTAATATGCACAAAGTCCGAAAAGGAGAATATACAATGAGCGTTTGTAGGCTCCAAATTTTAATTTCCAATTGGCTATCTTACTCGCACAAAATTCAGCTTTCTCCTTATATGAGATTAGGATCTCCGCCACTGCCTTTCCTTTAGAACTCTTTTAGTATTATAAGGTAATGGAGTAACGAGCTAGTTTTTTAGAATATTATTTTCAAGATGCAGAAAGTCTGCAGTGTTCTTTCATCAAATTGCTAATTTTATTTTAATCTTTAAGCTCCCACATTTTTCCATGTCAATCAACGAACTTCTCCTCAACTCCCCATCCTGTCTGCTCCTGCGACGCCTGTAAGTCATTCCTTCTCATATATGTAAACTGTTGGTTCATCATCATATGCTATACTTGTAACTGGTGATCAGAGAGAAAGAGGGGTTTTTGTAGAATAATTGTTAAATTTTCAATTTAATGATGGGTGCTGATATAGAACTGGTATAGAGAACAATTGCTGATTGCATTATTGTTGAATTTTGAGATAGAAAATTGGTGTTGAGAGAAAAGTTGGTTATTATATTTATAAGTTTCCATTTAAAAATGAGTCTCAGGTAACAAAATAGCTTCTTTCTTCATTTCTTTCAATAGTTGAAGCACGATTTGCAATTTGTAGCTTATGACTTGTTAACTCATGTAAGTTATATAATTTTTTTTCCCACTTCTTTTTGGATATTTTGTTGACTTGGGAGCAGGGAGATCCATTAAACGTGAAAGTGAACAAATTGACTTCTATAAAGACTCAGCTGCCTTACTCATTCTATTCCCTTCCTTTCTGTCATCCGGACACCATAGTTGACAGTAGAGAAAATCTCGGAGAAGTACTTCGTGGAGATCGCATTGAGAATTCCCGCTATGTGGTCAGTTTTATGTCCCTGATAACTTCATTTCCACTTGACTGGTTTTCTTGGAAATTGACCTTTTTTTATTGTGTATTTGTTTTAGTTTAAAATGAGGGAACCCCAGATGTGCAATATAGTATGTCGACTTACACTCGATGCCAAAACTGCAAAACAATTCAAAGACAAAATTGAAGATGAATATCGTGTCAACTTGTAAGTCAAGATGTCTCATTGAACAAATCCAACTACATTATACCAATTCCCAAAGAGAATCTACTTTAAGGAATCACACATGTAACAATTATGCTTCGTCACTTGCAGGATCTTAGATAATCTCCCATTGGTTGTTCCTATTCATCGGACAGAACAAGGTCCTCCAGTTTATCAGCTCGGTTTTCATGTTGGGCTAAAAGGACAATACAGAGGAGTAAGTAAACTATTATCAGCTTGAATTGCAGACGTAGTCTATCTGCAGGAATTTTTTCTTACATTTTCTGTTGCCTTCTTTGCAGAGCAAGGATGAAAAATATTTTATTCATAATCATTTAAGCTTCACTGTCAAGTACCATAAAGATCCAGAAACTGAATCAGCAAGGATTGTTGGTTTCGAGGTTGTACCATTCAGGTAGGTTCTTGAAGGACGTTTGAGATTTATGTACATTGTTAGAGCTCAAAATTTTGTTGCTTTACATGGCTGAAATCTTCTGGCATCTATAGTCTTGTGCTTATCTTGTATACTATATGCATTTAGCGTCAAGCATGAATATGAAGGACAATGGAGTGAGAATACTCGTCTGACGACTTGTGATCCCCATGCAAAGCATACAGTTTCTTCCTCGAATTCTCCCCAAGAAGTTGAAGATAAACAAGAAATCGTATTCACTTATGATGTCGCATTTGAGGTAATATATTCAGCCATTATTCTCATTGTATGCATGAAAATTGTAAATTGTCATCTTCATCACCTGAAAACAGCCTTTTCTTCGCATTACTTGCGCATGATTACTGTAATTTTTTCCCTACTGTAAATTTAATTATCACTAGAACATCCATTCAAATTCCATGCGCTGTACTGCAGGAGAGTGAGGTGAAGTGGGCATCAAGGTGGGACACTTACCTCCTCATGTCTGATGATCAAATCCATTGGTTCTCGATAGTAAATTCTTTGATGATTGTTCTCTTCCTCTCGGGCATGGTTGCAATGATAATGTTGCGAACACTCTTTCGGGACATCTCTAAGTATAATGAACTTGAGACTCAGGAAGAAGCCCAAGAAGAAACAGGATGGAAATTGGTCCATGCAGATGTCTTTAGGCCCCCAAATAACTCGGAATTACTCTGTGTGTATGTTGGAACTGGGGTACAGTTTCTAGGAGTCGTGATTGTGACTATGATCTTTGCCGCCCTTGGTTTCCTTTCCCCTTCCAACCGTGGTGGACTTATGACGGCCATGTTATTGCTTTGGGTTGTCATGGGAATATTTGCTGGTTATGCCTCTGCCCGTCTTTACAAAATGTTCAAAGGAACAGAATGGAAGAAAATCGCCCTCAGGACGGCATTTCTGTTTCCAGCTGCAGTCTTTACCATATTCTTTGTACTAAATGCTCTCATATGGGGACAGAAATCATCAGGCGCAGTCCCATTCGGAACAATGTTCGCTTTAGTCTTCTTATGGTTTGGGATCTCAGTTCCACTTGTCTTTGTGGGCAGCTATATTGGCTTCCGAAAGCCAGCAATTGAAGACCCTGTAAAAACCAATAAAATTCCCAGGCAGATCCCAGAACAGGCATGGTACATGAACCCCATTTTCTCAATCTTGATTGGTGGCATACTCCCATTTGGAGCTGTTTTCATCGAGCTCTTCTTCATCCTTACCTCGATCTGGTTAAACCAATTCTACTACATCTTTGGTTTCCTCTTCATTGTCCTCATCATCCTCATCATCACTTGCGCAGAAATATCAATAGTTCTTTGCTACTTCCAGTTATGCAGTGAGGATTACCTCTGGTGGTGGAGATCATACTTAACATCAGGTTCTTCAGCTCTATATCTCTTCCTCTATGCTACATTCTATTTCTTCACCAAACTCAACATCACAAAGCCTGTTTCCGGGATTCTGTATTTCGGGTACATGTTGATCGCTTCATACTTGTTTTTCGTCCTGACCGGTACCATAGGTTTCTATGCATGCTTCTGGTTCACCAGGATGATTTATTCTTCTGTGAAGATTGATTGATACATGCAATGCACAGATTTGCAGTGGAACCATGCAATAGAGAGCAATACCAAATTGATAAAAGTACATGTAATCTTTTTAGAAGTTGATCACGTAAAGCATATTTTTTCGAGTTAGGTTGCTTAATAATGTAGTAGTTACTTTCTTTTGTGTGATTATTATTACTTGGATTTCTCATGGTAATTCATTTTTGGCATATGTTAATCTGTTCAATGTACTATTTTACTTTTTCTTTTACTATTTACTTTCAATGCAAAAATTGGAGCAAACCAGTGCTCAAACTTCAATAAACCCAACAACAATCAAATTCAAAAGACCAGAGTTCCTTTTTCCAGCAATATCAGAACATTACACGAAACTGTAAATTAGTAAGAACTATTGCATCTCGAGCTATTTGCGAGGGTGTGTATCTTTAGGCTCGGCCACGCCAGCGGCAACCTTGGCGACATCTCCGGTGGTGGCTTCGGGCTTCTTCTTCACGTACAAGGTGAAATACCAAACAGTACCGGCAATGGCAAGGCCACCAAGAGCCAAGGAATAAGGGCCGTAAGGCAAGCTCCGGCGCTGGTGGAGGACGCTGCCGGGGTTGTGGCCGGGCGGCCGCCTTGAGGCCTCGACTCCAGCTCTTTTTACTTCCTCCGGGCTCATTTTGTGGGTGTCTGCGTTCTTCCTCCAATCTTCACTACCGGCCATTGTTATCTTAATTCTCTTTCTGAAATTTCAGTAGAAAGAACCCAACAAAAAGATTTGAGTGTTTTGGGTGTGGGTGGTGGATGCCACGTCCTTTATAAAGGAAGATCCCGGCGGTGCATGGACTCAACGTGTCAGTTCTCTACGTCTTGCTTGACATGTGTAATGCGGGCGAGTGAGTATATGGACAATTTTTTTTCTTTTTTTAAAAGGAGTATATGCAGAGTCTTAATATAAGATGACAACTCTTTGCCTAGGAACGTTCAAATACGAGATATTTGGCGTTATGCGGCACTTGACAATTATATATGTTATAATACCAACAAATCACTATATCTTCCTTACATATATTATTAATTGATATTACGTAATAACACTAAATGTCTGATGTTTGAACATTTTTGAATACTGGTCATTAGTTTGTACTAGATTAATAAAGTAGCAATAGTAGAGCATACTCTTGGTACCGTTCAAATGGACGACCCTAATACAGTTTACAATTATTTGATTCTAGATGCAAGTGAAAAAATAAGAGACTTTAAAAAACTATAGAGATAGAGAACGCAAGACTTTCTATTTAGTAGAGGAAAATAGATGATACAAACTAGGAGAAGAAATCTCCCTGTATAGAGGAGAGGAGAGCCCCGTAGACAATGAACACACAATTCTCATCACAAAATAATTTCACCTGATTGCAACTTACTCATCAAATTCTATTCTATGGACCTCAACTATATCATCGAACTTTGAATTTAACACTAATTAGGCCAATCTATTCATAGCACCAGAAATTTTTTACCCAAATTAATAGTGATCGACACATTATTCAACGTAGGGCAACTTGATTATGAAATCATGAGTTATAAAACTTATGTTCTTCTCAACAAATTAAGCTTCGGGTTTTAAACCTCTTGATTCGTCAAGTTGTACCAATTAACTTCACATGGAAGGATAGGATGGCCACTATAGTTCTATTGTATCAATTTACATGCGATCTAATTGCTTAAGTTAAAATTTGATGGTCTAATTTTTAACAATTAGAATTCAGTGACTTAATTGTAAGTTGAGTGAAAGTTTGGTACCTCGTATTCGAATTAGCCTTAATTATATATCCGTTAGAAAGCGAGATAATTAGGAAATTCCAGATAATCTCCAGAAGGCTGCTAATTACTGCTCCCGCAACGGCTACTTTATCAGTCTCCTCTATATATACTCACCCACATTGCCATAGCCACCACCATCACCTTCCTCTCCTCTCCCCTCTCTGAAAATATATCGACAGTTTCTGTAGCTGCAAATCTTCCTCAGTGTAAAAATGGCTAGTTCTTCAATGCTTCTGTGTTCTTCACTTGTCATCCTGTCCCTCCTCCTGGGCTTCTCAGAAGCCAGAGACCACTTGGTTGGTGGCAAAAACGATTCATGGAAGATCCCTTCTTCTCAAGCTGATTCCCTCAATCACTGGGCCGAGAAATCCCGTTTCCTCGTCGGCGATTTCCTGGTGTGGAAATACGATGGTTCAAAGGATACAGTGATGCAAGTGTCAAAGAGGGATTATGTTACATGTAACACCTCGAGTCCCATTGAGACTTACACCGATGGGAACACCAGGGTGAAGCTTCAGAGGTCAGGGCCGTACTATTTCATCAGTGGGGCCGAAGGGCACTGCGAGAAAGGTCAGAAGCTGATTGTAGTGGTGATGTCTGAGAAGCACCGTCAGTACATGGCCGTTTCTCCCGCACCTTCTCCGGCCGAGGTCGATGGTCCTGCAATTGCTCCCACCAGCAGTGCTGTAAACTTGAAGGGAAGTCTTTTGGCTGCAATGGTAGGTGTTGTGGGATTCATTCTCTCATTCTGATGGGGCTCTTTAGTTTGAGGAATTTGGTTGAGATTTGTTTATTTTTTTGCGGAGGGGGGAACAATCAATTCATTTTTATGTACTTGGAATTACAGAGTAATTAATATATTTCATTCATTTCTTCTAAGACGTTATTATTCTTACGTCATGGTTGCCACAAATTAAAGCAGCTTTTGAGTCCAGGAAACTACTATTGAACTTGTTTAGGTGATAATCGTCCTTTCTTTACCTTTTAAGAGCTTCCAAAGAAAAATTGCCTTCCGTGATTTTAGGAAACGCTTCTACCAAAAGCACAACCTGTCCATGTCCTACGGAAGACCCATATATAGACCATTCTTGCTTGATTGTGGAATTCTAACTTCTGTAAGAAAATTGATTTTTCTTAGTACAAAAATCGGGTCTCCATAATTTCTTAAGAATTTTAGCAACCAGCATATCTCCTTCGTGAGTTGTCTGAGCTAGGCAATCAATCAAATCCGGTATGTCTTGCTCGTCATGGTGGTTCGACTGGTATGTGCCCGAAGCTGTCCACACCACAAGCAATTTCCACATAAAAACCAGCAATTAAGCTAACGAAATTCGACACACCTCAACCAATTGAGCACCGAAATAGCATTAAAACATACCATTAACACAAAATTGGGCTGGAGGTTAGACTCACGGCTATGCATATTTCATTAATTGGGCTGACGTTAGTTGGCTTATGAATTACAAATTTAGATCCATAGATGGGAAATTACAGCTGAATGAAAGAGAATACTGAGAAGAAGAAGAATACAGAAGATTCAGGCGAGATGGGGAGAAGAAAAGGGAGAGAAGAGAACCCAAAATACAATTGATATCGCCTGCCCACTCAATTCACTCTCTGTTATTTGAAGTGTTTCCCAAGTCGCTATTTTAGGACATAAAAAACGTACTACCAAGCTTTGTAAGGAAAATGTGATTTTGATGATATCACTAAAGTGTAATAAGAGATGCGTCCCTTGAAACGACACCTTGGTTGCAAAACTTCAAATTTAGTTGTAGCCCAAACAATTCCATCGATCCTCAGTTCTTTTCCGGTGGCCGGTTGTGACATCTTAGAAGTCTCAAGCCTAAACCACAGTCCATAAAATTCAAGAAGGTAAATTTTTTTTTTTTTCATCCACTTAAACTGCATTGCCGGTGAACCCTGTTGGTGCCCCATTAACAGAGTTCGGTCTGTGTTTACATACACTCTAGAAATCTGAATGAGTTTGAGACTAGATATCAAGAAGAAACAAGCAGCAGTAAGAAAAAGTCCTGAAACAACTAGAAGAGCGCTTTAACCATTTCAGTAATAACTAACAAACAAGACCAGGGAAAAAAATGAAAAAGAAAAGGGAAAAGAAAACCACTAGGAGGTTAGGAGTTTTTTCTTAACATCAAGTACCAACCATCTGCAAGAATATCTAGAACGAAAACTGTAAGTTAAAATCATCTCTTTCTTTAAGATGGGTAAAATTAGGAGGCATGCCCATTTAGAGAGAGAGAGAGAGAGAGAGAGAGAGAGAGAGAGAGAGAGACGTGTGTATTTGCTTGGAGAATAGGCAGGGAAACTGTAGTCACTGTGATCACATACTACAATCAGCCATAGCTTGAAACACAGATGGTGAACATGGGTGGCTTGTACAGTCCATGTGACCCTGCAGGAAGAAGTTCATAAAAAGAAAGAAGTCAAAACATGGTTATAAGAGCATCAAGAGATTGCATTTAAGAATAGTAAGAGCAAACAAAAACTTTGAAGTGTATTTCTAAAAAAAAAAAACTTTGAAGTGACAAAATCTTTTAAACTTGAAGCCACAATCAACAGCAGAAAAGCAAAACAAGAAGGGCGAAATACATACTTATCCTTTTTAGACTACCATCCATGAAAATACAGTAACTACAATTGCATAATTGCATCAAAACTTGTCAACAGAGAACCTTCAAGACGACTATTTTTACATAACGATCTTAACCTCAAAGCATTAGTAAGAATTCTGAAGGTTCACGACAATGCTTTTCCTGAATAATGACTCTAAAGGGAAACTTTGGAAAGAAGAACAATGTTTATTGACTTCCCTTTGCTCTTAATTGTCTCTATTAATATTGGGAAACTAGAGTTATATTTAAGGAAAAAAAACAGTTTTAACACTTCATCACTGGGAGATTTCTACTGCGGTATCACAAAGGCAGAGAAGGTGCAAACATAAGTAGCATCAACTTCTATAAGTACTACTGCCAACAGTTTCTGAAGATCTTTCTCCTACGTAATTAATGGCATGGTATATAAATTGTATCTGTGCAAACTTTAAAATAAATCTTTCACCCTTACAGAGCACAGTTACGTCACTTGTGTGATAGAATCACCAAAAGAAACTTGAGCTAAAGGACAAAAATTTCGGACCACTCTCTTTCTGAGCAGAGAGATATTTAGATGATACAATATCATGCAGAGGTTATTCAGCAGATTTGCTGAAGATGAGCAGTAAATAAATAAATAAGGTATATCACAAATGTATGGCAATCCAAATTCTTTCCAACTACAACTACAAATGCAACTATACAAGAGAGGTCCTAGTGCACTGGTAGTTGTGGAAAATATATCCCCATCACACACTTGCTATTCTCTTGGCTCATCGTACACACCATATGGTAGTTGCGTTCATAACATCTCACACTGAAAGAGCTAAACTTGTTCAGCCACACAACACTGGACTAGGTCTTTTCCATTTCTGAGAACTGGGGCTCACTTAAGGAGCTATATTCAGAAAAAGTAACCTGATAGATGGTTTGAGGCTTTGAAATCTTTGATAGTTGTATGACATGTTGGTCGTTAACACATCATGTATGTGTATATATACTTAAAAGACAAACATTCTTTACCCACATTAGAAAATGTCTATATACTGATTTTAGTATCTTCTATATCAGAAAACCTGAAGTTAAATGTATTTCTATTTTTGCTACCAACAATTTTTTATCTTCAAAAAATATATCTGATTTTCTCTCTTTTATATACAGAAATACATAGAAGTTAAAAGTTCTATAAACAGGCTCATGGTTCACACACAAAAAGCATCTAACTATGAAGGTACTTGTGCCACTATTGTACTTCTCCTTTCAGCCTTATATTCTAACTATGAAGTTATCCCATTTATGTTCATACTGAAAACAAAACAGCGCACCTGACTGCTGGAAAATTAAGTCCTCAAGAATTTCCATCTTCTGAGTCAACCTTGATTGCCATTACATGGAGATGGAAAAAACTGGAATAGCTCTGATCAAGACAGGCTTGTCTAAAGTATTACTAAGAGAATCCCTAGAAGATGCCCAACTTCTTTGGCAGATTTAGAGAGACATCTTGTGCGCTTGCTTTTATGTTAAATATGCTATTGCTAGGAACAGAGTAAGGGAGTGAATGAACTCTACCTATTGAATATCCGCTAAATACTTAAAATGCTAGGATCACTTTAGTAAATGTGAGACTTCAACCTCTACAGGACAAGATGCCTCCTGACTCATTACAAATAATATGGAACTGTCAAATGCAGATTTGAAGGCTCAGAAGTTAGTCAGAGTAGCACCCAACATAATTTGAGAAGTCTAGTCATCTACTTCGATACAAAATTCTTCCATATTTTTCAAAACTTACCAATATACAATATTAGGTTTTAAAAATTAATGGTTAATCAGCACCGGTTTCTCCCCTTAATGATAATTTTACTTGCCCATAAAACTGCTCCCCTTAATTCTGAAGACGCTCCACCTCTAGGAGCTTGGACCAATTTATCTTGAATAATTTTGATTAGCTGAATATTTATATGCTAACAAATGTTTGCAGTACTTCTTTATCCAGACGTTTATCCAGATAGACAATTGGACTTCTAATTTTTGTTGTTTTTTCTTTTTTAAATCATATTCTCAGTTGAATTTGCCAGCTACCTACACCATTTACAGCTTGTAAACCTACTGAGCCCATCTTAGATCCATGATCACAAATGTCTCGCACCAATACATTGTTTGATTTAATAATATGTTTAACTTACCAAGTTTCAAGTAAATACCTATGATATATTTTCTACAAGTAATGGGTTAATAACTAGGTAAAACAAATTGCTGATGTTAACAATTGCATAAGCATGATAACCACATGAATATCCTGGAATTTTACGATGCATATTTCATCTAAAAATGGAATTTATTGATTCATTAATTATTTACTCATCATATTTACCATATTTTAGAAAACTAACTGAGGCTTGCCTTGCAGTGAGGCAAACAAAAAAGCCTCAAACTGAAACCGCTAACTTAGCTCTGAATACAAAGCAGTCTTAAGTGGCGTATACAAAGGTTAAGTAGGCATATGTTTCACAGCAGTGCCTCAAGGCTTACAAGACATGCAGACTTTAATTTTCTTGACTTATTTCATTTATTAGGGGTGGGCCCAAGAAAATTTAAAAATTATGATCAGCTCATTTTAGAATAACCATTGCCCAACTAAAACAGTACAAAATAATGATCCCCATAGACCCAATTTGGAATAGTCCACTCTCCACTATCTGAAGTTGCAGTTTCCTTTTCATTATTCTATACTTTATATATTTCCTTTTCTATTTGCAAAATTTAATATATTTTTTTTTAAGTATAACATTTGAAGATTGTTTATATATCACACACGTATTCTGGATCTTAACTATAACAATAATAATATTTATTTATTAGTATTTAATAATAATAATTATTAAATTTTATTTTTATTTTATTTAGGCCTTGTTTGATCCTCTTTAAATTTTCTTTTTATAAATTTACCTACTATGATTTGACTGTTGATTTGACAACTACTCAACAATCACCATACATTTTAAACTTCAATTAAATCTCCACGACGCTCTTCCGATCTATTTATAAATTCACTTTATAAATTGAAAACTTAAATAGCTTCAAACAAGCCCTTATTTTATTTTATTTTTTTTTGGGTTTACGGTGAGATTTACACTTCAAAACGCCTTGAAGCGTATGTCTCGCTTCATCAAAGAAAAAATCCTTAGCACCCATTTATGCCTTTTTGAACTTAGGAATTTTCAAGAACCATTTCAACCCCTTAGGTAGCTTAATGTTTTAGGAAGCGAAACAAAGTTATGTCTAGCATCCTGGTGTAAGAATGTCTGTGGGTGTATAAAAGCACACAAGCATACATGTTTACAACTTTTTCAGTTTCACTTTTTAAGCCACTTTATGTTTCTCCAGTAATAATAAGAAAATCAACAAAAGCATGACATGAGAAGTAAAACACAACACTTCATAGTACATGAAAAAAAAAATCTTCAAATCAATTGAACATGCTTAGAAGTTCTCTAACAAAAGGTGTAAGTTTAATTAGATATAGTGTTTTCTGTGGGAAAATTTAGACAATGCATAAACTCTAAAAAATTAATAACAAGAGTATTCATCGAAATAGAAAATAGTAAATACATAAAGATCATACATTCGATATTAGGAATGTTTGTTAAAACCCATTCAATATCTTTTCTAGATATATTTAGAAAGAAAGAAAGAAAGAAAGAAAGAAAGAAAAAACAATGTCTGGATCTGGAGTTGACTAAGCCCCTGTTATGAAGCCTTTTTTTTATTGAAACATAACAATTCAAACTAATCTCCACCTATGCATTCCATTTCCATGGGATTTGTTGTACCACCCACCTCGCGACCAGTCATTTCCACTCATTTATGTCATGTTTATAGACAACACGCCACCAACTTAACAAGACTAAATAAACTTCTTAAAATTGATTGTGAATATTTATCTGATTGGGAGTTTGTTTACAAGCCTGGTAAATAGTCTTTCAACAAGTCAACAGCTAGTCAACCGTAAAATGGAATCTTTACGTGGCATGTGGGATGGAATCAGATCACTGCTTCTACGTTCCCTTTTCTCATTTTGGCAAGTCTATTATACCTTTTACCATTTCCAAACTACATTCTGATTCTAAAGAAAACACACAGTTAAATCTTGTTAAAAATTAAAAATACACCAAATAAAACCCCCCCAACCCCCCACCAAAAAGAAAAAGGGTCCCTTCCATCCCAATTGACTTCTTCAATATTTTCAAGGAAAACTACGATGATTCTGGAAGACATGAAAATATTTACTTTTTGATAACAGACTATATTCACTAATCATTATTGTGATAGCTATTCATAACTCTTATCATGATACTGTATAGATGAACTAGTACAGTCAACACCTTTATCTCACTGTAATAATTTTGAGAGAATACAAAGCTATTTCAAATGTAAATGCAAACTTCAACATCTTAAGGACTCAACATAACTTGGTCTCTCTGACAAATTTTAAAGATTACAACAAAATGTGATGCTTCAAGTCATCAAAATAAATGATATGTCAATATTATTAGCTTGCCACAACTTCTACAAAACCTTCAATACTCTACGAGTTTTAAGAGCCTGTTTGAGTTTGATTTTTCAAAATCAATTCTCCCTCAACTCATTTTCGATCACACATTTATTTATTAAAATAATCTTGCACGTAAATTTGTAATTTTTCTTTACTGTTCAACCACACATTCTCCCAAAAAAATTATTTTTTCACAAAATCAATTCTCAAAAATATAAACCAAAGACCCTCTAAGCTAAGGCTGTCAAAAGTTAGCAATTATCCCAGAATCTCATAACTTCGAGACTGTTGCATCCAACCCGAATCATTATCACGGAAAAAAACTAATTAACAGGAAATTACCATCCATGAATGAGCTGAAACGAGGAATTTTCATACTTGAATCAACAATATCATATAGCAAGGTAAGTCTAAGATCCAAAAGCATTATGATCAAAGTGCAAAGATAAAGATGAGATTTGGTGAAAAAGAGAAAAAACATTGTCTACCAGAGGTTCAGTCCAGAATTATGCAATCACATCTGAATCTTCAGGTTGTAAAGGTCCTTTAATACCACTTTTGCTGTCACCTAGTAGCTCAGCTGCTGCTTTCTCAAGAAATTCTTGTGCAGCAGCACGAACAGACTGCTTCTCGGGTGACTGATATTTTCTCTTCTTTTCGACACTTTGTTCCACATAATTAATCCTTGTGCCCTCCCTGCGGCTGATCTCCCTTATGCTTTTCTTCTGCTCTGTAAAACGGTGTTATTCAAAAGATAACTAAATGGAGAGAACATCATCCGCCAAAAATAATTGACCACCTACCTAATGAAAGGTCAGGCAAGGAATGCTCAATGAAACGAGCAGCAGCGTTGGGATTAATGGTGGCTGAAGGTCGCAGTGGCGCTGCAAATAAATAACAATGACAGTAACGACAGGGATCACGATTCTACGGGTAAATGCTATATGTGAGTTGTCACATCTCAGAAGCAACAAAATGTCTAAAATTTGAACTTAAATGTGAAGGACCACTATCCTAACTTGCACAAGAAGCTGGTGGACTACATTCTCAATTTTTTCTTTATTCCATAAAGATGAACATCCAGCCATAGTTTTGAAGAGACAACTGTGTGATTAAGTTACAAATAGGGTGAGTGAAAACAATGTACAGCAAGAATTACTACCACCACAACTCAAAACTGCAAGAGAAAGATCCTTTTGATTATGTTAACTATACTTAATCAAGAAGATCAAGTGCCTGTTAACAAACTAATTTTTCTGTTGAAATAAGAGAACGAGTAGAATTGAATGGTGGAGATTTGTGTAGTACATGAGGGTCGCGCCATATATGTGGATGTGATTGGTTTGACAAAATTAAAATTTGAAATAGAACGAAGAAAAAATAACCACGATCTTAGGTATAACATAAAATGCACTTCTCTTTCAATTTGTAATGCGATTCAAGAGAATCACTTATACCTTTACTCAAATCCATGCATTTCTGAAGTTTCTCCTCGTACAAGCTTAATCTCTCCTGCACACATAACCATTAGAAGATACACACCACAAGTAGTCAAAACACCATCAACATGAAATCTTAAACCAGACTACAATAAATCTTAAAGATTGTCAAAAAGAGAGCTATATACTCACTCATACATAATGTTGAAAGATATATCAAATGAGCACATAGTCAAGAATATCTGGGGAAAATATTTGGACTGAGCATGGCTGTGAAAGCAGAATTATCAAACACAAACACATGCACCACAAAAATACATAACAACTAATTCATCAAGCACAAAGCAATGACACCAATCATATCAATAAAAGCGTATAACTCAGCACTGATGCAGCTCACAACTAAAACGAATATAATTTTAAGCAGAGACCATTGACGTCAAATACCAAGGAAAGAAAATGAAGCAGAAAACAGTTAAAAAAACCCAAAGAAATATGGTTAGATAGAATGGAGAGAGAGAGAAATGAAACACACAATCTCTTTTCTGATGCGATGGTTATCTGGATTCACGCCTTTGCATCTCAGCCTCACTGCAAGCCAGAATAGACCAACAAAAATCATAATTAAATTCAAAATTCTCTTTCAGTTTCAACAATCATGTGAAGAAATTCATGATTAAGAGTATATACATCTATGATGACCGACAAAGATCATACTAAAGGACACAAATTTACTTCCAGTTTCAAGAATTCAATTTTAGAAACCAAAAACCTGTATTGACAAATGAACTTTAGAGCAAAAAACGTAAATGTACATGAAATACACACATTAAAGGGAAGGAAGGGAGGGAGGAAAAAAAAAAAAAAAGCTTGAGACTTTCTCCAATTTCGGGAAATTCAAAATAAGAAAAAAAAATACATTTACACGTGATTGGTAATGATAAAATAATAATAATAATAATAATAATAATAATAATAATAATAATAATAATAATAATAATAATAATAATAATAATAATATCTAGATAATAATGTAACTAACCAAAATATAAAGAATACTGAAAACATTTAATCTCAGAACATAAAACATAAATCCGAATTTGCATGCATAAAGCAGCAACAAGCGTAAAAAATTCAAAAGACAGAGAAAGTTATCTTCATAAAACAATTCATAAATTAATAACAAAAAAACTCAAATGCCAGCTAAAGAATTCGCCGAAGATTAAAAATATATATATTTTTTAAATTCTAATTTTAGAACAGAGACACACATCGCACAAAAAACATACGGGTAAACAGTGTGGTGTTGGCTTTTGCAATCAACAAGAGAGCCTGGGCCCTTTCAAGAGGCTCCAATTGAACAAGGGTTTCAGAATCACAGTATTTCAAGAACTCTTCCAAATTGGCTTTAACTTCATCTATGTTATTCGCTGTTCTCTGCACTGCCCCCATCACAGATTCTGGAATAATTTTGTTGCTACTGCTGCTTCCCTTTTCCATTGTCTTTTCAACTCTTTCCCAGCACAAAATTGCCTCCTCTCCTCTCCTCGTATTTCGCCGCCGCTGTTCAAAGTTTGATACCGGGGGTTTTTTGAGAGGGAGGGTAACGAGGTTTTTGTTTGCCTTTCTGGCGGCAGTAACGGTGTCCAAGTGAGATTACCGTAATCACTTCATCCGTCCCAGAAATACAGTCCAGCTGTTATAATGAGGTTGTATTTAATTTTCCTTTTTCATATTTACCCTTACCCTTAGTTGATTAGTCACTGAAAATAAAATACATACGTATCAAATTTTACGAGGAAAATGAGTTAATTAATTTTTTTCACATAATAATATTCGAAGTGTTCACAAAATATTAATAAATACAATTTGAATAATTGTACTCATTTCAATATTAATCATATTTTAGTCATTGGTATTAATTTTAAATAATTAAATTTATATTTAAAGGCTAAAATGTAAAAATGCACATAAAATTAAATATTCTAATCATATTACTTATTAATTTTTAATCCGTGTGAAAATATCTATCGTCATATCTTTGTAGGACGGAAGAAGTATATGATATTGGGGGCACCCGATTTTTAAAAAGTTAAAACACGACTTTCAGAAGTTTCTCTCTCGAGACATTTTTTTAACAGTAATACATCGTTTCAATGCAATGAAATCTGATATAATAGGGAAAATGATTATTTTTGAAAAAGATTGAGTTGTTGGAGATGAGGATCGCTGTTTGTACCTTTTATACCTATAGAAAAGAAAATTTTCCTTAAATTCAATTGCAAGAACAAAATCAATAATAATAAGTGAAAAAGAGATGGATTTAGACGTTTTTTTTTTGGAAAGAGATGGATTTAGACTTTTGAAGCAAGTAAACTCTTTATTATTGTGATTATATTACGTGAGTAAATTCTTTACAATTATAAATTACTCTCTTGTAAATGTATGTTCTTTTGACTCTCAACCTCACTTTAAATTAGAAGGGGGGAAAAAGAGGAGAGAAGAAATAGAATAATAAAGGCCGATAAAACCTATAAACAAATACTAGTCTTGCACCCGTGCGTTGCACGAGAATAACAGTTCACAACAATCTAATATAATTAGCTATGACAAATTTAAATCAACGGGTAAAAAAGGTTAAAACTTGATAATAAAATTTTATTTTTCTATAAATATTAAATGGAAATATAATAAACAAATTGTGACATATAGAATATGCTTGACCCTAGAAGCAGAGAAGAAAAAGAATTTTCACAAAGTATCATTAAGCTTAGCAAAACAGAAATTCGCATGAATCAATATCCTCTATTTTTGAAAATTGAACGTTTTGCAAATATGATAAAACTATGAATTTTGTTGATTAAATTACAATCTTCTATATATCACAACAATATCTAAAGAAACCAGCGTGTAGACAGAAAAGTATTCTTGTGTATTACATTTTCAGAAGTGTAACAGTTATTCCTCTTTTCTCCTTTCTCAAGTCACTTGCTCGAATCACTGCACTTCTTCCTTGATACTTAACATGGAAAGTCTTCTTCAATAACTTTTTTTTTTTATGGGACTCCTTCAATAACTTGGAAAGACTACAAATAGGAAAAACAATACAATGATATTTTGTTAGCCACCCAACAAATGAAGTGTAAAATAAGGAAACGTTCTCTTAGTAAAGGAAAAATCAGCTTTGTAACTAAAAAAGATAGGAAGAAGAGATGCAGTCCCCTTTAATATTCTACTTTAAAGGGTTTGTCGCTGATTGTGCTGCACCATATTACATGGAAAATCAGCATTTTGCAAATAAATATTAAGATTATTTACAAAAATAATACACAAATACGGTGACTTAAACAATGTCATCTTCACCACCGTCATCCCTATTTTTCTGCATCAATAAGAAGCTGCAAGAAAACTAGTAAATAGTAAAAGTTCATATCAAAATGAGACGTTGCCAAGACCCCCGATGACTCTAGGCAAATTACATAAGAAGCTTCCTTGTAGTTTCACCAAATCATTTCTTACATCAAAATCAATCATCTAATGTTCCATGTGTCATTGATGCTTCTACCAATTTCCAAGTAGTGAGTGATTTGGATCATTATATACCTAAACTTGAGAAAAGAAAGCAGTGAACGGGATCAAAATCCATTCCCTAAACTCTCCTAACTTAGTTGGATCATGAAAACTGATAAATCTGGAGACACAACACCATAAAAATTAAAGTAAAGGCGGCCACAAAGTTGAATCCACATTAAAGATGTTAGCTTTACATATCAGAAAAAAACTAATTCATTACTTATATATAATAAACTTCCAACTTTTTACATGACTAAAAAGTGACAAAAAAGATCCATTTTTATAGGGGTAAAAATTAACTGATGGTGTTACCATCTCGTTCTATTTGAGCCATCTAAGAATTAAACAAATGTGTTTCAATTTTGTAGTACGTAATAAAGCTTAATAAGTTAATATCAAATTAGAAAAGTACATGGCTTGCTTGTTTTGATTTATTAGGTACAAAGACATTGTGTAAAATATGATACCTTGATACTTCGTGTCTATTTTATTGTCCTCAATTGTTTAGTTATTCAATCTTGACTGCATATCACACTAAGACCCATTACCCAAAACCATGGGAAGACTGTGTGACATGCCTCTCATAAAGTGAATATCAAAGAGACAACAAAAGAACTCAGTTAATGATTTTGAATAGCATGCTCTTTTTAGACAAAATACTTACCTGTTAGTACTGTACATATTCGAGGTTATTCGTGTTAAAAGCCACATCCAAGCTTACTTGAAATTGAAATTCTACAAAGTGCTAGAACAGAGCGTAAGTGAAACATAGTATTGGAAACTATTTCTCGTAAAGCATACAAAATTTAACGGATAAATAAAAAGAAAACTTCATTAAACCGTGTATTTGCTGAATGAAGATTAAAAAGCAAAAGCATGCCAAATTTAAAAAAAAAAAATTAGAAAGGAAGTTACCAATCCAGGGAAATAACATACCAATATACATACACTATTTAAAAAAAAAAGATGTTTTTCAGAAAATAAAAAAGGAAAAAAAAAAAGAAAAAGAAAAAAAGGGTCACCGCATGAATCACAACACATTTTGGATGGGAAAGCAAAAATGGTCTTAGGAAATTGGGTAAATCACGGGCGAGAATGAAAGGAGATCTGGATTGATTCAAGAAAAGAGTGAAGGTTTTGATTTTAGGAGGAGATTTCGTGGGTTTAGAAAGGAAGTTACCAATCCAAGGAAATAACAAACCAATATATATACACTATTTAAAAAAAAAAGGATGTTTTTCAGAAAAGAAAAAAGGAAAAAAAAGAAAAAGAAAAAAAGGGTCACCGTGTGAGTCACAACACATTTTAAGCGGGAAAGCAAAAATGGCCACTTAAGTGGCTTTATATATATATATATATATATATATATATAGATTATGTCCAATTTAAAGACATTCATGGTCTTATTTGTCTTGAGTTTGAGTGACCATCACTGTTTTTATAATAATTCCTGAATTGTATTAAAAAATTTCCAATTTAATCAATCAATTCAAAAAACGGGGGAAAGGAAAAGAAAAAGGGATTAATAGGATAGAGTAACAGCGGGGCACCACAGCCACTGACGTTTCTCTATCCAGTTTCAGTCAATTGATTGATACTATCTTTCTCTGCGTCTTCCCTTCGTGCAAAATTGCAAAATATCTAGTGAGTAATTTCTGCTAACTTCAATATTTACTTCGTATGTGGTATATGGTTTCTTTTAAGCATTCCAACAAACAGCAACCAAGCAAACTTCAATCACCGTACTCTGAAGTTTTTCTAGTCTTAAGAGTGATTGAATTGCCTTCAAATTGTCGTTTGAGTTTTTTCTCTTTTTGATTGCTTCATGCATGGCTGTGATTTTATGCTGTGGTAATTATAATCACATTTCTTTAGTTAGTTTTAGTTATAGACCGCGTGCCTCAAGATGTAATATTGAGTTAGTTCAAGGAAGAAAAATAGAATCTTTGAGGTCTTTTCCTTCTGGGTCTATGGTATATTGGAAGAAAATAAAGAAAAAACATGTGGGATTTTGTGGAATTGTGATGAAAAATTCAGATGAAGTTGTTTTGATGGATGGAAAAGTAAAGAAGGGTTTGTCTCCTGATGAAATAATTGGGGTTCTTAAATCAATAAATGATCCTGACCAAGCCCTTTGCTTCTTCAAATCCGTTGCTGAGCTGCCTCTTGTTATGCACACCACTGAAACGTGCAATTACATGCTCGAGCTTTTATGGGTACATGGACGCGTGGGTGATATGGTTGCAGTGTTTGATTTGATGCAAAAGCAGATCATATATAGGAATTTAGATACTTACTTGATTATATTTAAGGGTCTAAGTGTAAGTGGGGGCACTCGGCAAACACCGTTTGCACTTGAAATCATGAGAAGATCGGGTTTTATTTTGAATGCATATTCATATAATGGTTTGATACATTTGCTTCTTAAAGCTGGATTTCCCAAGGAGGCTTTGAAGGTATATAGAAGGATGGTCTCAGAAGATATTAAGCCTAGTCTTAAAACCTACTCTGCACTAATGGTAGCAAGTGGCAAGAGAAGAGATACTGAAACTGTCATGAGTTTGCTAGAAGAGATGAAAAAATTAGGATTGCGGCCAAATGTTTACACCTTCACAATCTGCATCAGAGTGCTTGGACGAGCAGGAAAAATTGATGAGGTTTGGAATATATTGAAGATGATGGATGATGAGGGATGTGCTCCAGATGTGGTTACTTATACGGTTGTCATTGATGCTCTCTGTAATGCTGGAAAGCTTGACATTGCCAAAGAAGTCTTCAGGAAGATGAAAAATGGCAAACATAAACCTGATCTGGTTACTTATATAACTTTTCTGGACAAGTTCAGTGACAGTAGAGACTTGGAGTTGGTTAGGGAATTTTGGAGCATGATGGAGGGTGATGGTCATAAAGCAGACGTTGTTACATTTACTATACTCATTGATGCGCTGTTGAAAGTTGGAAAGGTCGTCGAAGCATTTGCAACGCTCAATGAAATGGAAGAGAAAAGTGTCTTGCCGAACCTCCATACTTATAATACTTTAATTTCTGGGCTTCTAAGACTAAATAAATTGGATGAAGCACTACAACTGTGGGATACCATGGTGTCATCTGGTATTCAACAGAATGCGTATACATACATTCTGTTTATCGACTACTATGGAAAATTAGGGGAAACCAACAAAGCTCTTGAAACCTTTGAGGAGATGAAATCTCGTGGCATTGTTCCAACTGTTGTTGCCTGCAATGCATCATTGTATAGCCTTGCAAAAGTCGGTAGGCTTGGAGAGGCAAAACGAATTTTTGATGGTATTAAACAAAGTGAGCTTGTACCTGATTCTATAACCTACAACATGATGATGAAGTGCTATAGTAAGGCAGGGAGAATTGATGAAGCCATTCAGTTACTTTCTGAAATGATGGAAAGCGGTTGCCACCCTGATGTGATTGTCATCAACTCTTTGATTGACACACTTTACAAGGCTGATAGGTCGAGTGAGGCTTGGGCCATGTTTTGCAAAATGAAGGAACTGAAGCTTGTTCCTTCAGTTGTGACTTACAACACTTTATTAGCTGGATTGGGGAAGGAGGGTCAAGTTCAAGAAGCTTTCAAGTTATTTAAAAGCATGACTAGGCATGGCTGTCTTCCGAACACAATAACTTTTAACACACTTATGGATTGCCTTTGCAAGAATGATAAGGTAGATTTGGCCGTGAAGATGCTTTATTCAATGACAGATAAGGATTGCCTTCCTGACCTTTTTACTTATAATACGGTCATCTACGGATTAGCTAAGGAGAATAGGGTCAAAGAAGCATGCTGGTTTTTCCATCAGATGAGAAAAACAATTTATCCTGATCATGTGACTTTGTATACTCTCCTCCCAGTTATTGTAAAAAACGGTTCAATTAATGATGCTTTTAAAATTGTTCAGGAGTTCATTTATCAGGTTAGAATTACATCTGATAGATATTTTTGGGAAAATCTAATGGACGGAATTCTACATGAAGCGGATCTGAATCAGTCCATTTCTCTTGCTGAAAGATTAGCATCTTTGGGTCTTTGCAAAAATGACTCGATAGTGGTACCTCTTATCAAATTTTTGTGCAAGCAAAAGAAAGCCCTAGATGCTCACAGCTTGTTATTGAAATTCACAAAATCTTTCGGCATTAAACCTACAATACAGGCATATTATCATTTGATTGATGGGCTTCTTGATATTCATCTTAAAGAACTGGCTTGGGATGTATATAAAGAGATGAAGAATGCTGGTTGTGCCGCAGATGTCTCAACCTACAATTTGTTGCTTGATGATCTTGGGAAGTCTGGGAAGATCCACGAACTTTTTGAGCTGTACAATGAGATGCTTCATAGAGGATGTAAGCCTAACACCATAACTCACAATATACTGATATCTGGTCTTGTAAAGTCTAAGAGCATAGACAAAGCCCTAGATTTGTACTACGATCTAATAAGCGGAGGCTTTTCTCCTACTCCGTGTACCTATGGTCCTCTTATAGATGGTCTTCTGAAGCTCGAAAAGCTAGATGCTGCTAAGAATTTGTTTGAGGAGATGACGGAGTATGGATGCAAACCTAACTGTGCTATCTACAATATTCTTATAAATGGGTTTGGAAAAGCTGGTGATGTGGAAACTGCTAGGGAATTGTTTTATAGAATGATTACAGAAGGAATAAGACCAGATTTGAAAACCTACAGTGTTCTCATTGATTGCTTTTTCATGTTCGGTAAGGTGGAAGCTGCCATGCATTACTTTGAGGAATTAAAATCTACTGGTCTTGATCCTGATTTTGTCTCTTACAATCTTATCATCAATGGGCTTGGCAAATCAAGAAAATTCAAGGAAGCTTTCTCTCTTCTTGATGAAATGAGAAGCAGAGGTGTCACCCCTAACCTTTATACCTACAATTCTTTAATACACAATCTTGGAATTGCTGGAATGATAGAGGAAGCGGGAAGCATGTACCTGGAACTTCAGCTTGCGGGTCTTAAACCCAATGTTTTTACATATAATGCTCTCATTAGAGGATATAGTATCTGCGGAAATCCCGATCGTGCATATGCAGTATATGAGGAGATGATGGTTGGGGGCTGTAGTCCCAATACTGGGACATTTGCTCAGCTTCCAAATTGACTTTTTCAATACAAATTGTTGAGATGCTTCTCATCCTGGGTGTGACTGATTGATACAAGAAATGACTCAGGTATTATTGTCTTGTCAACTTTTAGAGCACCTGTCAGACGTGCATGTTATAGTGTTCATATATCTCTGTATATGCATGTACTTGCAGCATTTTTTGTGTATATTTATAAACGTGGTTCCATGACATTTGTTTAATGAAATATTAAATTTTACTTCATGTGAAAGGAGAGGATACATTTACTTTCTTATCATCTCTATGTATGCATGCATGTGTTTTTGTTTATTTCCCAGTGCATATATTTACACACATGGCCCTCGTCTGTTGACTTAGATATTAAATTTTAACACCATGTGAAATGAGAGTTTATTTGTTAATGGAATTTGTTCTCAACTCTATATGAAATTTCACCTGCAGGGATAATTGACCCTTACTGGATTTTGTACATGGGGAGGATGGGTCTAATTTCATGGCGTTATAAGGCTGTTGCTGAAGAGAAGTTCTGTACATATCTGGAATGTTTACTATTTGATTGCTGTCATGCCTCAAAAAGGTTTTGCCTCAGCACTCCATCATAATAAGGTGAGTTTAAGTCCCCCAATTTATAGTGTGTCGACTTTGTATATTGATTACTGTATAGCATGTCACCGATATTAAGTAGTGTAACATCATTTCTTCGTTCCAGTATCATGTAGAAAGTGTATTTCAGATTGTTTGTCAAGGGAGACAATTCATTACAAAGTAGCTTCCTATTTGGATAAAGTCAAAAGTAATTATGGCTGCTATTTCTGGTGTTGATGTATTCCTGCATGAACACAAGAACACTTATCATCCTACTCTATCTAAGCTAGATTGGAGTGTCAATTTGGTCTACTCTCTGTATTTTTTAAGTTCATAATGAGTCCACCTTGCAGATACAATTTTCCTCCATCAAAATTTTCGAAAAATTCTCCTCATAGATACCCCTTGATTCCTGTGAATTCAACCTGGTTCAGCTAAACTGGTTAAAAATAAACAAAGGCCTGGCTAATTAATTAGTGGTTCCCCCAACAAATTAACTTTTTAAGGTCAAAAGGATTTGCAAATACAGATAATTATTCCTATTTGTACATAGTTCTGGGGGGTCCCAGGATGACTGATAATTAGGAGATAAATGTCCATGACTTGCCACTCAATAATCAGTTTCTGTAATAACATCTCATGTTTCTTTTTCTAATTCACCTAATGGATGAAATTGAATTTCTCAAATATTTCACCTCTGGTGAAGTTCATGGTGATGTAGATGATGAATTGTGAACACTTCCAAGGTTGAGAAACTGGAATGGCCATTGGCTGTGTCAGCGGAAGGGTTTTTGTTCTTGGCAAGTAATTCTCCGGGCAAATAGTATTACAGGGGTCTCCTTTTTGAACCCCTCACCCCCCCCCCCAAAATATGGGAAAATAGGATTTTAGCCCTGAAAATTCACATACTATTTGGCCCCAATACTAGTTATGCTCTAATGTCACTTTTAACATGTCCAAATAACATTATCTTACGTCAATTATTAGAACATAAAAATTTTATAGGTACCACTAGCCAAAATGTCATATAATTATCGATCAGATATTTTCCAAGAAACGAGTTTAGGCGCGAAACTTAAGCAGCTCACACCATGCGCCTATTCACAAATCGACCATGTGTAATTGATGTCGGATATTTTGGGCACGGTCATGAATCGTGATATATATGAATGAATTAATAGATGCTAATATATATTCCCTTTAAAAAGAATTATAAAATCTGTGTCCAAGTACCCCCGAAGTATCGATTGACCAAGAAGTCGGTGATTCAAGTAATAATTTTTCTTTTTTAAATTTGGTAAGTTTCCATTTTTCATTTACCCTTAGTTTTGTTCTTAATTTAATCCTACTATTTATCTTCAAATATCTTCTTAATTCGTGCATCAAATCCTTACCATTATTTATTTTATTTATTATTATTAAAAAAACGAAAATCGTACCATTGATTTATGGAAAATGAGAACATATTGGTTAAATGGGATTCCCTTTCCTCACTATAAGACCTCAAAAAAAATTTTAGATTTTTTGTTTTCTAGTTAATTTATTTTCTATCAAAACTTAATTAAATTGACACAAAAAAAATGTATATTAAAAAATTGACAAAATAATATTTTATTTTCAAGTAAATTCCGTACTATAATCAAACGCATTATTATTTATTTAGTAGTAATAATAGAGATAAAAGATTCAAGGTAAAACACAAAAAACATTGTACCGAAAGATTGAGCTGTCACACACGTCACATTGTTTAGTCATAATTAGTTAGCTCCTCAAATCATGCTAAATTATAAAGAGTAGTGTTATTTAGAACCACTGGTGCTTGGCATCATATTAAGGTGACACTAAATGATAAGTTAAATTAAATGGGTCATTTATTTATTCATTTAATTTCACTTATCATTTAATGACATATTAGATACTATATAGACCGGTGCCAAGCACCACTGGTGCTACATAGCATTATTCAATTATAAATTATAATAATTATTAGAATTTCGTCAATGAATTTTATATTAACATATTTTTCTTAACATTTTACTATTGAGTAAGCTCTTGGAAGCAAAAGTATGTATTACTATCCGGATTAAATATATCATTGGGCAAACTGGGGTCTGGGGTTCTCTCTCTCAATTGCCACAAACATACTTATTATTTAAATTAAACAAAAGGTTAAGGAAAATAATAATTTTTTTTAATGGAACTTAGGAAAATAATTTTATATTAGTTAAGCTATCCTATCCTATATATCCATTATAAGAGAAAATCTTCATTATATTTTTTCTTTTCTTTTTCTCGATTTTCTAATCCAATTAATTAAGGAGATGTAAAGGGCAATTTTTATTATTATTTTCTTGGGTTGGGTTGGGTTGGGGTTGGGTGGGGGGGTGGAGGATAATTTAGACCTTCGGATCTTTCTTCTTCTCCACGTAACTTATAGATAACTATTAATTAATTAAAAGCATATAAAGGAAGTTATAATTATATAATCCTTAATTAACAGTTTAACAACGATTAGTAACTGCCAACAGTAAGCAACCAGAATAACCGGAAAAATCTCTATTATGCTATAAGTAATAATCACAAATAACCAAACTTGGATTCTGTAACTGTAATTCGAGAAACTTGAATGAAAATTGGATTTTTTCCATTTTCTTGAATAAAAATGAATTATTTCGATTCTTTCATTCTTCTTCAAATATGGGAATTTCCATTCATGCAACGTCCACCTTCAGTATTTGAACTCTGTAATTTGAGAAACTCCATTAAAAATTGGATTTTTCTAATCTTCTCCATTTTCTTGAGCACTCTCCAGAATGGAAAAATTATTTCCTTCCATTCTTTCATACTTGTTCAAAAATGGGAATTTTCCATTCATGCAACGTTCACCTTCACTATAAAAACAAGAGACTACTGGTTCTTCTTCCTCAATCAACCATTGTCCTCAAAGAAATTAATCTGACGCAGTTTTTGAACTTTTAATTATGGATCAGAAATCTATTATTAGAATTCTCATGTTCCCATGGTTGGGGTATGGCCACATAATGCCTTACTTAGAGTTAGCCAGGAAACTCACTGCCAGAAACTTCATCATCTACTTGTGCTCGACTCCGGCCAATCTCAGTTGCACCAAGCAAAAAATCACCGAAAAGTTTGTCAATTCGATACACTTAGTTTCACTCCATTTACCTACCTTGCCAGGCCTTCCTCCTCACTTGCACACCACCAATGGCCTCCCTCTAGACCTCATGCCTACTCTTAAAGAGGCCTTTGACATGTCTGAACCCGAGTTTTCCAAAATTTTATCAACAATAAAACCCGACATGCTAATCTATGACTTCCTCCAGCCTTGGGCACCAATTGCTGCTTCTGACCAAAGTATACCAGCAGTTGAGTTCATTACCAGTAGTTCGGTGATGACTTGTTTCATGTTCCATTACTTTAGAAGACCTGGTATAGAGTTCCCCTATCCGACTATTTATTTTCGTGAATATGAGGGTAAGCATCTGAAGAAACTCGTAGCGTGTTCGTTGGATCCACAAGAAAGGGATCGTGCTTCGGAGGGTGTTGAGAGGTCTTGCAAAATTGTTCTGATAAAGGGTTCGAGAGCAATTGAAGGCAAGTACCTTGACTATGTATCAGAATTAGTAGGAAGGAAGTTTGTGCCAGTTGGTCCGTTGGTTCAAGAACAGAGCTTGGAATATGATGAGAAACCGGACAGTATTATTGAATGGCTAAACAAGAAACAAAAGAAATCTACTATTTTTGTTTCATTTGGGAGTGAATACTTTCTTTCCAAAGAGGATTCTGAAGAAATTGCTCATGGCTTAGAACTAAGCAACACTAACTTCATATGGATTGTGAGGTTCCCTAAAGGTCATGAGCAGAAACTCGAGGAGACACTGCCGGAAGGGTTTCTTCAAAGGGTAGGCGACAGAGGATTAGTCGTCGAGGGATGGGCGCCACAGTTGAAAATCCTGGCACACGGCAACATTGGTGGGTTTTTGAGTCACTGTGGATGGAACTCAATCTTGGAGAGCATGCATTTTGGCGTTCCTATTATTGCAGTGCCAATGCATCTTGACCAGCCAATCAATGCCAGATTTGTGGAAGATATTGGGGTCGGAGCTGAGGTCGTGAGAGACCAGAATGGAAAACTTCATGGAGAAAAATTAGCACAAGTGATTAAGCAAGTTGTGATGGAAAAAAGTGGAGAATTTGTGAGAAAAAGAGTTGATGAAATGAAACAGAGATTCAGCGAAAAAGTAGATGAAGAAATTGATCAAGTTGTTGCAGAAATAGTTGAGGTCTGTAACTCGACCGATATATAGCCTTTAGACCTTAGTGCAGGTCCAGTACTTAGATATTAATTATTTTGTTTGTTTATCCTACTTATGTGAACACTGCTTGCTTATTTTTATGCAGTGTTGCACTAACCTTAAAACTACAAGCTTATAGCTTGACTTGACTATAAAGTATTAGTGTATATTAAAATTATTCATATTTTTATGAGTTTCGTGTTTTTCCAGTTTATATATATTGATTCTAACTTCTTGAGAAGAAATGCCTGATCATCATGATAAACAAATGTTGATTTCTGCTTTGTCATTTTGAGGGTTTCAAAAACTTGGATGCAGATTTTAAGTATGGTCATAAAACAACAATGCTATGTTAGTACTACCATATATTAGAAAATTTGGGTGTAAAGTTCTGAGAGTAACAGTAAAATCCCTGGTGCCAAGTAACAAGATGATGTAGATTCCATGGTGTTTAAATCAGTAATAATAGATCATGTTTATTCTCGTTGTATTTATTTACTGGTTTTTATCAGAATGAGGTGTGTGCGGTAAGCATGTGGATTCAATAAAACAATTCGCATACTTTGTAAAATGCCTCTTTCTATTGAGATTTTTCCTTTGTCTATGCCTCTTTCGATGCTTAATGCCGCAACTATAATCCTGATCTTGACAGCATTCCCAACCCAAGAATGTTTTCATATACCCAACTAATGTTTAGTATATTATGAAATGAAACAAAATAGTCCACATAATACAATTTAGTTAAAAATAAAAAAGAGCTCAAATTAATTTGTAACTAATTTTCAAGCTTAGCCAAATATTCTCCTTTTGATTAGGAGATGTCCATGGATCTTGAATGTAAGACCAGATCCCTTCAACTTTATTTCCATGAGTTTTTCTAGACGTTCGGCCATGGAAGAACAGAGGTAATTTCTCCAATCTCCTACTTGTCCCTTCTGAAATATGTACTATATTGGATTATACCATCTATCCCAACCTTAATCACTTGCAAATTTTTGAGACTTTGAATGCTGCACAACCCCTGTTTTTGTTCCTCTGGTGAGAATGGGAATCCGATAAATGTCTGCTTTTAGATCCTCGTACTTTAGAAACAACACCTTCTGAGAGTCGTTTAAGCTGGCTTGCCAATATCCCATCATGTGGTCCCAAATTTGGCAGAAAAGTTCAAAGTCTTCATCAAGATGGGAGAGCGGTTCCAACTTGTTTAGTATATCATTCTTGAGCAAATAATGCCACTGAGATATGAACTGATCCAAGGGGTTTCTGCAAATGTAAAGTTGGAAACTTTTCGACATTTGGATTCAAGGATTGAACTCGAAACCACTGGTAAGGCATGTGGTTTGAAAATATTCTTTGGAAACATTAATAGAAGATCAAGAAAATTAATGTCACGATGTTTTAATTACACAGTATATATATAAACAAAACGATTAAGAGCGGCATGCCTATAATGTAGTTATAAAATGCAATATTTAACCATATCGACCCACAGGCACTTTTTAATTTCAACAGAGCAACCTATAAAAAATAACATGACATAAAATAAAACCGAGTAGCACAATTTCGAAGTGATAAAATAGTAGTAATTTTTTCATGCAATTCCTTTTTGAATATTTAATGTTGATGAGTATTTTAATAAAGATCATCGATCTATATTGTAAGATCCGCTGAAAGAAGAGGTTTTCATCCCAGGATTCAAAGGCAGCATGGACAAAATCTATGAATTATTTCCGTATCCAGCTGCTTACCATAAGCGTAACTCTGAACAGAATCCAGTAAAAGAGACTGAATAATACAAGGGGGAAAAAAGGAACAACCAGAAGCAACCCCCTGTAATTGGATTATTATCTGTACACATTCTTCTTCCCATTGTATATTGCACTCAGAAATAGATCATGAAATAATTTTTTTTCATCTTTCTCGTGCAAAAAAAGCAGCAGCCTGCAGTTCAGTTACTATTATGATTCAGTTTCTGCTGGTTTTGATTCAATAGCCACTTGTGGAGAAGCAGAAGACGCAGGCACAAATCGCACCAGGATCATGGTCATGTTGTCACAACCCTCGCCTCCAGCTGTAGATGGTGCCAGACACCTGTCGAGCACTCTTTCACATACTACGGAAAGCTTAGATTCCTGCATAACCATGTTTAGAATGTCAAATAGGATATTCAACTGAGAGAGTTACCAGGGGTTCATGACTGAATCATGTGCATCTACTGATTCAGTCAATTTGACAATGGTAAAAATGTGTTCTCACAATGGTAGCTCTCAGAAACGTAAAAATGTGTTCTTAAACTTATAAGAATAGGAATCAGATCTTAATTAATCCGTCATGTTTCAATGATGGATAGCAGAAGTGGTGTATATGAGGACTTACCGATTTCAGCTGCTCATGAATAAAATCTACTAGCTGTTGGCTTGACATACAATCCCTGGAACCATTTGGAAAATCTCGACTTAAGTGTCAGTGTATGAAAGAAATCGCCTATCTCTATAACGTGCATTAATTAATTAATTAATATGAATGTAAATTATCAAAATCCCCGTGCAAAACTGAGTTGAAACTCTGTATGGAGGAACATTCAAATGATCATTTTAAAAGCATGTATGATAGACCCGTCTTCGTCACATGGCAAAGCAACTCCAAAGGTAAGGTTAATCAAGTCAATTCAACATGTTAGAAATTAAAGTCGTTAAAAGACAATTATCTTTCATTTAACAAGCTACCCATACTTCATCCAAGAGCTTAGCGTATTCAACAGCATGTGAAACTACAGACTCAACTAGCAACGATTAAGGACAAGCTTATGAAGACTAGAGAAGCATAATGAAATTATATTCGAGGTCCCAAACTTGAATCAAACTATTCACATTTTACCTTTACATAAGACAGTTATTTCACAATCTAAATAAACGTTGGACCCACACAAAAAAAAAAAAAAAAAAAAAGAAAACAGAGTTTGGAAAGCACACCAGACGCCATCACAGGCAAGCACAAGGAACTCATCATCATCGCAAAGTTCTACCTGTGACAGAAATCAATAACATTATTAAAAATTAAATGCAAGTTATGATAGTCCATCTTGTCATTTCATAAGAGGAGAAAGGAACGTGCCACATTCCTTGGCCCAAGTCATCCTATAACCAAGTAGCTATGGTAATTTACATTTCCAATTTTCTCGAAATTAAATGGTTTGTAGATCGAAATTTTACGAAGCCAGAAAAAATAAAATAGAGATGCCATTCCATCCTGACATATCTTATTTCGGCAATTTGTCAAGTAACAAAGGAGCTTGTTTGGTAAAAATGATGTAATTAATTATGCAATTAAGAGTGAGTTAATTAGAGGAATAAGCTTTGAATACTAAAGGTCATAGGCATTCAATCTGTTTTAGTAGTGAGAAGGTCATCCACATTCAATGAGATTAGCTGTATAAATAGAGTCCCAAAATCATTAGTTTGCAAGCACCCTTTTTCTGAACATTAAAATTATCAATTCTATATCAAGTATTCTCTTAAAGTTTTTCCAGATTTTCCTTAAAAATCTTGGCTTCAACAGTGTTTGGAGTATTCTTATTTCCTCGTTGTTTTCCTTAACAATCAGATTGCTTCATGAAGTTAATTCCTGAAGAATTATTATCAACAACCAGTTAAACTTTATTTTGACCATACATACATTCTCTGTATCATTTAAAGATTTTCCCTACTTGTCAAGCCCCCCCACACCCCACCCCCAACCCCCCCAAAAAAAAAAAAGAAAAAAAAAAAGAAAAAAGGAAAAAAGAAAATATTTCTAAGAAAAGCTCTACGGAACAAGTGCAGATTGCAGAATAACAAATAATATGGAAGTTCAAAATGGTATATCTTATATATAGACAGATATCTAATTGAAATATCAATTTGTCTAATTACTGTTTCTCAGCCACGTCAGAGAAGGTGGCAAAGCAGTTAATGTTGCAAAGCAAAAAGAGATAAGATCTAAAAAAAATGCTTATTAACAGAAGATAAATACATACAATATTTACATCTGGATTGGCAGTTACAATTTGCTTTTCAGCAGGTAAAAACTTATTCTGCTTGAATTCCATATCACCTGCATCAAATCCTCAATCATCAACTACATTTATGTGTGCAGATTAAACCACTAATGAGTAAATATGTGCATTTGATTCAGAGAACAAATCCACCACCTTATGCCCTATTAATATCCAGTTAATTTGTTCAATGAATCGAATACAGGCAGAAACCACTACATTATTGAGTCGCGGAAAAAGGGGGGGTAGAGAAGGATTTCACAAGAGCTGGGGGTACCAATTGCTCTTGCAAGATTGAGACTGCCATTCACACGTCCTGCATGGATAAAACCACCAGCTTCTAAAATTCTCACTCTCTCAGCCTCAAGATCAGGCTTGTGGTCCATCGAGAGGTTGTATGCCTGGTTGAGAACCATACAAAATATTCACAAATAGTTGGTCCCAGTAAAGATAAATGAAGACAAAAAATGTTCAGCAGATGAGAATATATGTATGCTGTAAATTTAGTGTTTTCAAACATCATAGGACAAGAAACAGAAGTTTGGCTACAGCGAAACATCCATTTAGGTGAACATGTACCTTCCTAAACCATCTGCAACAAAAAACAATATAAGAGCGTTGTTGTACACTGGAAAAATACCTGACCATTCCTAGAAAGTACACACCGAGAATCACCGGCATTTCCCACCGCAAGTTGGTTGCCCCTGATGACTGCAACACAAGCTGTGCTCCCAGAAGTAGGTCCAGAAAAATCAGAATGGGGGCCCTGTGCCAACAAAAATTCAAAATTGAAACAAAAAGAATAAAAAACAAAAAACGAGAGAGAGAGAGAGACCAACAACAACAAAGAATAGAAATGATGGTTACCTACAAGTGAAAGAAAACAAAAAGAGCCAAAATTTATAATTTCCATAATATCTTTTATTAAAAGATAATTAAGCTTATTTCAAATTAGAAGATGAGTTCAAATATGTGAATTTTTTTTAATCCATTTAATCCAATCTAGATCTTGCTTCTTCATTTGAAAGACCAATGAAAATCAACTTTCAGGAGAAAAGCGTAGTTGCAAAATGAAATATTTTCCCACCAAAATAGTAAATAAAATAAAACATGTGAACAGAAAAGACTACAGCATACAAATATAAAAGCATCCTATACATGTTAAGGAACTAATTTACCATATGTTTTTACTAACTCATGATCAGGCAGGTTAGTACTGATTCTTTGATTTCCCTGAAACAATGTTCTTACAGTTCCTTGTGTTTTTTGACTCACTCACTTCCCAGCTATATGTACTACAATGCACTGGTGTTCAGTTTTTCTAGTTTACAAGTGAAGGAGTAAACGTTGGGAAAGACACTGGTAATGTTATCTCTTTCAGCAACAAAAACTGAGCTAAATCAACAGAAACAAGCATCAGAAAATAAGAAAGATAATATAACCACATTACTCCCTCCATACCAATTACTTGGTCCACTTTGCCTTTTCACAAGCACGGGTGGATCTAGGGGGTAGCCTTCCAGATCCCCGTCTACCCCTGTTTTTGAAATAATCCATTTTTTTACCCTTTGAAAAAAAAATAGTGTTTCAGCTAGGGATATTCAAGTTTTGGCTACCCCTTCAACAGGCACGAGGATTAGAATGTTGTTGGAAAAGTAAATTTTGTGAATCATTTCAAAATCTGCCCTTATTTCATGAGTGAATTTTAAATTAATAGTTACAGCTATAACATTAAATAAAGGTATGTTTGTAAAGCAACATAAAATAAACTCTTTAATATGGAAATACGACTATGTAATTGGGACTAACATGAAAGGAAAAGTGGACTATATAAATGGGATGGAGTAAATATTTGACAAAGCAGGCTACTCCCACCTTTATTCTAGTTTTAATTCATTTCTTACTCAAAAAAGAAAAAAGAAAAAATAGAATCAAAACTTGCTGAAGACTAAAGTATTTGGATAACGCATATCATGACTTTGGTAAGACCAAAAAGATCTAAGCAGTAATAATAATCTATCAAGGACCTCGTCATGTTGATAAGGACGGTGGGGATTTAAAATTAATGCCATGAACTATGTGACTACTGATTACTGACTTCCCTATTTTCGAATTCAAAGGATCAAGGTTCATGAAAGTGAAACGTGCAAAATATAAATATAGTGATTCTTAGTTTGAAAGGAGAAATGGTTACAGCATAAGTTTCCTATTGATGCAAGTAAACACCTCCTCAAATGCCCAATCATCAACTTGGTCATTTCTGTCTCCACCTCTTGGGGACCATATCAGACCCTCAATGATGCCAGAAAACTTGTTTATTTTATCTCCCAGAATGGCCAACTCCCTCCACCCTCTCTGTCCGCGCATCATCTCATCCATTCTACATTAAAAGGATAAAGGTTTAAACCTAATACATTCAATGGAAACGAATATTAATACAGAATAGATATTCATTTGAACCAATAATCAATGTCTTGTATGAAAACACTGTCATGTCACAGCTATCTGATTCATACTGAAGATTCAACTCAAATCTTGGTATGGATCGGTAAGAGGAATTTTGTATCAGCCAAAACCTGTTATTTGGGCTTTATTGGACCCAAATCTATCCAAATGAGATGACAAATAAACAAATGAAATAACATCAAATATGTGTGCTGACTTCCTATAAGTGCTGACATCAGTAGAATATTCCTTATTCCATTTAGAAAGTGACTGCATTCCTGATACTGCCAAAAATGAAAGAAGAAAAGAAAAAGGAACCTACAGAATATTCTAGCCCCCTTCTTTTCCATTTTGGCTGGGATGCAAAATACACAAACATAAATATGTATGGTCTGATTGTCTGAAGTATCTCTATAAGGTGAGGAGAAAAGGACTCAGCACGTAGATGAGAGAAGCAAGGAGTTCAACCTCTTTCAAACCAAGAACATGAAATCGGGAACGCAATATAATTGGATTCTTTTGCCAATCCATATGAAACATCCTCAAGGAGTAGGTAAATTTTCAACTTTTAGATAAATAATATATTATCACCTTAAGTCAATGATATAACCTAGTTATAGCATTTCTAACTTTCCACACAGAAAAAATGAGATAACTAAAGAACAATGTGCAATTGTATTGCCTATGCAAGAAAATTTGCTCCATCTTGGTATCTATCTCATTGGAATGACCAACTTTGTCATGGGGCATGCAATTGACCTATGCACATATGTACATAAACAGACTTCCAAGCAAATTCTACACAACATTCCAGGCAGATAATCCTTGTTAAAATTTTTATGACGGCATAACAAAAATTTGAAATCTTATTGTATCTGATTGAATCTTATGAGCCTTGGTTTTGGCCTTTTTCTGGATATCATCAGCTTCTAGTTGGAAGGTTATGCACCTGGATTGCACCACTCTTATGGCAATTCTAATAAATATTCAGTGAGAAAATTTATCTTTAATAATCAAACTGATTTCAGAAAATGAAGTTGATGACCCTAAAAATCTTTTTTTACTTCACAAGCTCTTGCCAAGTAAGAAGACAAGAACTGACTGTAATATTCTAAAAAAGGCCTAGATCACATTAAGTTTGCCACTGTTAATGTAAGTTGAAGGTATTGCAAAATAACACTGTTCAAAGTAGCTGCACCGTACATGGAAGGCCTAGTATAATTAATCTGAAGTTCAGAGGAACAGAATCCATACACTGAACATGGACAGAAGCTCTTGAAGACTACTAGAGGTTAGAAAATGACCTGAAAAAAGCTTTCTGAACAGAAGTCCCTATGTCACCAGCCAAATACGCTTCTTGCTTGAGAACTTGCTGATGAAGATATTTAGCACAGAATTTGGCAACCACCTTTCCTGTGAGGTTCACTCATTGATTCTAGAAAAGTAATAATAATGTGCTTACTGGAAACTAACTTGGTTCCAAGACACAAACAAGAGCAATCCTTATAAATGTGTAATCACCAAGAAATACACAACAGGCTATAGTGTACGAATGCCTCAGAATTAACAAACATGTCTCTTGTGCTTGCTCATATATTTTGAGCTCTAACTCACAGGTATATGCTATGGAAGAACAATTTATATTTCAAAGCTTTCATGTCATGGATATGCACCTTTATTTTACCCTGTAAAATGCAAATAGCAGAATAGAAAACTTACCACCATGGCCATCATAAACACCAAAGAATGAAGTGGAAGCATCAAAATCAGCAAGCGCCGCATGCTTAAGGAAAAACAATGCGACCATAGTCAATGCCAACTTGTATGATAAATCAAAAAGACATTATATCTGAAGCATACAGTAACAAACTAAACCTAATGGATTATGCCAAAAGCAAAAGTTATGATGAAAGCCAAACCAGCAATCCACCAGTTTTAAAGCATTAAACCATTCCTGGTGTAGTGGTGTTAATCTAATCTCAGTGAAAATCTTGATGAAAAATGTCGATGTGAATGGCACTACTGGATGCCACAGGATAATGAGCTGAAAAAGCATCAAGAGTCATAAAAGAACAAAAATGATTGATCACTTACAGCATCTTCCATTGAAGCACGCCACCCTTGCATGGAAGATAAGCCATATCTAAGCCTACTGTTCTCACCATCTTCAGAAAATTTCTCTGTTTTAGGAGCACTGAGGTATATACCCATCTAACTGCCATTCAAACTATAAGATCAGAAAAGACGCAAATCTGGGAGAGGTAGAAACAGAAGCCACTTAGAGTTCCAATGTTTACTCATCTAATCACAGATTAGAACTCTAAAGTTCAAGCAATCCATTTCAGGTTTTTTGCCCCCACCACATCTGTACATAATTTCAGCTATATGTCCTCAGAAACTTGTTTTCAAGGCACAGAAGTGTTTAATTTAAAGTTACTTGCACTACCATATCATCATTCTCTAAATTCAAACTTGAAAAGTTTAATCGAAGACAAAGTGCCAACGTTGACATAGTACAATCGACAAATTAAATAAATCTTTGGGATCACAAGACCATCAAGCAGAAATCACAAAGATCGTGCCCGACATCAAGAAAAGATATTATAAGAAGTAATCCAACAACAATAAAGGCAAGATGCAAAAGGATTTGTAAGGGGACTTTATCATAAATGTAGGCTACTTACAGGCACAGTTGAATAATCCCACAAATTTCTGTATCTTTTCTTTATAACAGGAAAGGCACCGAATGGAGAAAAGTTCTATAGGAAAAATCCCAGAATGGATCCTTGTTTTCTTAACATCCTCTCCCCTTCAGCAATTCGAGGTTTTGATGTAAAGAAATTGATATGATGGTAGAACCGAAGTAAAAGATAAGGGAAATGAAAATTGGAGAGACACCCTTTGCTGACTGGAAAAAGACCGAGCTTTTATTACCCAAAATTCTGCTGGAAAAAGACTGGAATTTATTATTATTATTACACGAGACTGAAATTCTGCGGAAGGGTATTTGCACATTTCTTGCCATTATCGGACGAAAATAGACGGCAGAAAATTAATTACTAGATAAATAAAAAATATTTCGATGAAAATAATTTGGGTGGTTACAATACAATTTTTACTAATTATTACACCACAATATTTTTTTAAAGCCAGATATTTTTGGTTAATTTTTTTTTACCCTTTTTTTTCAAGTATTATTATTACAAGGGATTGTACAGGTAGGTGGTTAACTTTTACTTAAAAAAGAAAAAAGTATAGAGTAAGACGAAGTAGGTAATTACTTTACCAGTTAAATATTATTTTGGCCATCCAATTTACTATTTTGTTTTTAAACTATTATTAAATTTTAATTTATTATCTATTACTCACTGAACTTATAAATGTATTACCTATTCATCATTGAACTTATAAAAACGTTTCCCATATATTGCTAAGACCGAATCTGTTGGTTAAATTTAATAGAGGTGATGACATGGCTTAACGCTGAAGTGACGTAGCTTAACAGCTCTACTACGTAACAAATAAAATACTTACATAGTCATATTGAAATATTTAAGTTTTTACTGATTAGTCACTAAACTTATTTTTAAGTTATTAATTTATCATTAAAGTTTAATGTGTTACTAATTGGTTACTAAACTTACCATTTAAGTTACTAAACCATCAATGAACTTTGACATTTTACTCGTTAATACCTAGATTTGTAAAAATCAATTTATAACTTGTCGTTCGTTTCTCAGACTAATATTAATTTTTTTCTTTTTACAACAAAATGTCAGTACTTTTTGCTCAACTATACTTTTTTCTTATGCCGAAAATTTATTCTAGTTCACAAAATTAATATTAATTTTTTTTAAACTAGTATTAATTTTGGTTACTCAAAATTTTGGTCACAAAATGTCGTGGGAAACGAACTAGAATCAATTTTCGACCTAAGAATCAAAATTTTGTGAACTAAAATTAATTTTTGACCTAAAAAAAGTATAGTTGAGCAAAAAGTACCGGCATTTTATGACACGTGGTTAATATGTCCAAAAAAAGGTAATATTGTAAAAAAGAAAAAAATTAATATTAGTTTGGGAAACGAACGACAAGTTATAAATTGATTTTTACAAATCTAGGTATTAACAT
>CAVNYN010213648.1:0-11071 GCA_963692815.1 Nyctanthes arbor-tristis | reverse complement strand
TGTGGGTGTATATGTAGTATCAAAAGGGAGATGAGTCCCAATGTGAGTGGAATTGAGAGTTTGGGAGGGATTCTGATTTCTTGTTGCAACAGGGCACTAAGTTGAGGATAAGGAAGTAGTCTAGTTAGAGTTAAATTTTTCTTATCGTTACACGAACTCTCTCTGCTTCCCCTCGAACCGTAGTCCTCGACGAACCCAAACTCTCGAACCCAGCTACGAAATTGGGACCATTCGCGGTCCCTCTGTCGCGAGCCACAGCCTCCCCTCGAACCTTCATCGTCGCCGACCGAACCCATTACTCGTACCAAGCTGCCGAACCGCTCTTCCGATCTCGATCCAAAAGCTTGGATTCCCGTCGCCCCTCTCACTCTCTATTCTACTTTCATCTGTATTGGGGCTGATTTGGTAGTGTGGGTTAGGATTTTGATTCAACCGAATTGCACATCCGGTCCCCGAGTTTGATGCTTAGTCGTTTCAGTCCTCGACTAAATCTCAAGCCTTTAGTTAGTCCTGGAGTTTTGTTCTGCGTGATTCCAGTCCTTATATTTTATTATCATAAAAATGTGTCTCAAACATTTTGTAAAGTTCCATCCCAATCAGAAAAGGTTTAGTCTTATTATTTTTAGTCCCTCAAGTTTCAAAAACTCCATATTAATCCCAATGGCTTTGAAAAATTATATTTTAGTCTAAAAACTTTTAAAGTTTACAATATAATTCTATACTTTTATTTAGTTTAAGAACTTTCAAAATTTCTAACTTTGGTTATTAAATATTTTGTCCAGACGGGATGCGGGATTTGACGTGCTAGTGTCTTATAGCTCAAACTCGAAAAAGAAAAGCATAACGAGGTAGATTTACTTACTAAAGATGTTTTTTTTAACTTATATGTGCACGTTTTATAAAAGATATGATACAATTATATGTTATGTGAATATGTATGTGCATATGTGGCTTATAATACTGATATGAAGGTATGCACATAATTAACTCACCTTAATCAGGGGCCCACAGGCTTGGTTCACCTTAAGCTGGGGTTCTAGGCTCAGCCGGCCATTTTGGCAGGCTCACAGATTTAGCTCATCTTAATTGGGAGATAGGCTCAGTCATCTTGATGGGCCCACAAACATGATTTGCATGTGTACGTGTATCTATTTGTATAACATGAATTGCATATTTAAAAGTTTGTGTGTGGGAATCTATCGAGTATTTCTTCGAAACACTCACCCTTTATTTCAAACATTTCAGGGTCTGGAGCTAGCAGTGACTCGACCGAGATCGGAAGAGCACGAAAAGAAAAATGACTAAATGTTTATTTGTTAACATTTCTTTTGTTTGTTAGAAACATTGATGTTATTTCAAAGTCTAATATTTTGACAATGATTTAAGTATTTGTTAGTTATTGACAATGATCATATTTGTGATTATTGATGAAATTTTATTATGTCATTTAAAGAATAATTTTCCGTGCTTATTTATACAAATCTTTTAGCTTTTCCGCACTTTAAAATGGGATAGAATAGATTTAGTAGCGTCT
Organism: Nyctanthes arbor-tristis; assembly: GCA_963692815.1. Classification (NCBI taxonomy): domain Eukaryota; kingdom Viridiplantae; phylum Streptophyta; class Magnoliopsida; order Lamiales; family Oleaceae; genus Nyctanthes; species Nyctanthes arbor-tristis. The sequence continues at coordinate 9,537 of CAVNYN010213648.1, read as the reverse complement.
CGGGTGTTCAGAACTTGGGTTGTTACAGTTTGGTATTAGAGCGATGCCTACGTTTCTGTAGACTCGCTTAAAGGATATTTTTGAAAATAAATCTGATTATCTGATTATTTCTAACTTAATTGCCACCCACTGTCATTCGCTCCGCGAACTCCAGGTAAAAAGGTTTATTTACAGCTTTCAAGAATTATTTACTTGGATACGATGTTATATGTATTTTAATTGTGTCTGCCTAGAAATTTATGCATGCATATAAGAAAGGAAAAGTACATGATATAGACTAATAAAGTGTTTATCAGAAACCATGGAAAAGTGTTTATCGTATCCTAATAAAGAAAGAAAGGTTTTGTTAGAATTTGAGTTGGCTATTGGCATAATATGAGCATAAGATGAATTTTAAGAAAAAATGTGACCAACGTAAAGACAAAGAAAATTTCTTTCTAATTCCTCGAAATATAGCTAAAAGTTACTAAGACCCCAACTAACTGGGTCTTACATAATTGGTTAACAGATATGGCAGAAGATAACGGGAATGAACAGGCTGAGGCAGCTAAGTTAGCATATGAGAATTTTGTAGCTGACCTTAACTAGACTAAGGGTGAGCAAGTGGGTCGTGTTCGTTCAGCTTCTTCCCGAGCATATTCTTCCAGAGATTTCCGAGGAGATTTCGGATGGAACTCCCAAGGAGGAATCGGATGAGAAGTTAGAAGAGGATGAGGAAGTAGAGGCTTTAGAAGACTCTGAGCTTGAATCAACTACCATATGGGACGACACACCACCTCCGCCCAAGAAATTTAGGGCGTCGAGCAGTTGGGTCAGCGACGATAATGAATAGAGATAAGAGAGAGTTTAGAGTAGTTATCATTATCCACATAGTACATGTTTCTATTTCAGCGTTGTTCTTTATTTATTCTACTTGTTGAGCACCAGATGCCCCCTTTGATGTACTCCTCTTAAAGATTTTGATGAATAATAAAATAAGGATTTTTTTTTCATGTTTCATGAGTTATTCCTCTATATTCTTTATTGTGTTGGAATATCTATATATGCACCCTTCAAGTTACTAAAACATAAATATTTATTTTATAAGGAAATGGTGCGCCCAGCACAAACCGATGTGCTCCAAGAACTCATTAGGGTCGTACAGGGTATGGCACAGGCCCCAGCTCCAGCTTCGGCACTGACACAAGCAGCACCTCCAGCTGCTCCCGCGGTGTCAGTCATCGAACAGTTCCATCGGCACCAACCACCGACATTTGACGGTGAGGGTGGGCGAATGGCTATAGATGAGTGGATCAGCACAATGGAGAAAATTTTCCGCCACATTTCATGCACCAAGAATCAAAAAGTCCTGTGCGCAGAATTCAAGTTGGTCAGTGGGGCTGGACATTGGTGGGAGTTAGCATCCCGTACCTGGACTGACGAGGAACTGAGGAACATGACCTGGGCTCAGTTCAAGACTGAGATCACAGATAAGTATTTCCCCCAAGCCCTCTGTGACCACAAGGAGGTGGAGTTTTTGCAACTCATGCAAGGGAACAAGGACATCACAACTTATGGAAGAAAGTTTGAGGAGTTGTCCTGTTTTTCCCCACACCCAGTGAACACCGAGCATATGAAGGCCCGACGCTTCGAAAGAGGGTTGCGACCTGAGATCCGGCAGATCGTTAGTGCCTTTGATCTCCCCACCTATGGTGTGGTAGTGAAAAAGGCTCAAACGGTAGCCTACTCGGGGATGAAGGTCAGGGGCCAGTCTGTTCAGCAGGATGTGGTCCGACCAGAGCAGGAATAGAAACCACAGACCGGGACAACACAAAAGGACGAACACTGGGGCCAAGTAGTGGTCAGAAGAGTATCGCACCCCCTCAATGCCAGAAATGCAAAAAGTACCACACTGGGGAGTGCAGAAAGGAGCAGAATGTCTGTTACCGCTGTGGTGAGCCTGGCCACTTTGCCGACAAGTGTAAGAATGGTGGGCCAAGTAAGGGCACAGATCATGTGAAGAAAGGGAAAGCCAGGATCTTTGCCATGACCCACGAGGACGCTGTTGAGGACCCAGACGTAATAGCAGGTATATTATTTGTCTCGGGCACTCTTGTATATGTTTTGGTTAATTCTGGTGCTTCACATTCATTTATATCTATTACATGCCTAACTAGATTAAACATAGTAGTAGAGAAAACTGGTAGTGTACTTGAGGTTGTATGCCATCAGGTGGATTAATTGATACATATGAGATAGCTAGGACAGTACAGATAGACTTTGATGGAATGATAATAAATGCCGACTTAAATGTGATTAATATGAAAGGCTTCGACATAATTCTGGGAATGGACTGGTTAAGCGCTAATCGGACTACCATAATTTGTCACGAAAAAGAAGTGGCTTTTTGTAAGAATGGAGACGAGGAGTTTAAATTTTATGGGTCAAAGATTAAGGCACTACCCCGCCTTATCTCGGCCCTCAAAGCGAAGAAGTAGCTAGCAAAGGCAGAATGTCAAGGGTATTTGGTTAGCCTTCAAGGCACTCCTTCTGAAGATATGTCCTTGGACAGTGTACCAGTGGTACATGAGTACCCTGATGTGTTTCCCGAGGATCTGCTGGGTGTTGCACCCGACAGACAAGTGGAATTTACCATCGACCTGGTACCCGGAGCAGCTCCAATCTCCAAAGCTCCTTACCGGATGAGCACCGAAGGAGTTGCAAGAGTTAAAAGTTCAACTAGAGGAACTTTTGGAGAAGGGCTTTATCAGGCCAAGTGTGTCTCCTTGGGAGCACCGATCTTGTTCGTGAAGAAGAAGGACGGGAGTATGAGAATGTGTATTGACTACCATGAACTAAATAAGTTGACGATTAAGAACAAATACCCACTCCCGAGAATTGAAGACCTCTTTGATCTGCTGAAGGGAGCAGCCGCATTTTCTAAGATCGACTTAAGGTCAGGTTATCACCAGCTGAAGATCAAGTCAGTAGATATACCTAAGATGGCGTTCGGAACCCGTTACGGTCATTATGAATTTACTGTAATGCCCTTCGGCCTGAAAATGCCGCTGTGGTATTTATGGACTTGATGAACCGTGTGTTACATGAGTATTTGATCAGTTTGTTATTGTGTTTATCGATGACATCCTAATATACTCTAGGAGCTGGAACAACACGTTGAACATTTGAAGACCATATTGGAAACTCTACAGAGGGAAAGATTATATGCCAAATTCAAGAAGTGTGAACTTTGGCTGGATCACGTAGGTTTCCTAGGCCATGTGGTGACGGTCAGGAGGATTGAGGTGGACCCCGCTAAAGTTGAGGCTATTACTAACTGGTCTCTGCCTACCAATGTCGTTGAGGTGAGAAGCTATTTAGGTTTGGCCAGATATTATCGGCGATTCATAGAGGGCTTCTCCAAGATAGCAGGTCCAATGACGCGACTTACCCAAAAGGGCGAGATGTTCATTTGGACAGATAAATACGAACAAAGTTTCCAAGAGCTGAAGAAGAGATTGGTTTCGGCACCAGTATTGTCGATACCAGATGGCTCCAATAAACATGTGATCTACAGCGATGCATTAAAATCGGGACTATGATGCGTTCATGGGGCCTACGCGTCTAGGTAGTTGAAACCCTATGAGGAGAACTATCCGACCTATGATCTCGAACTCGCCGCTGTAGTGCACGCTCTAAAGATCTGGCGTCACTACTTATATGGGAATTAATGTGAGATTTATACCGACCATAAGAGCTTCAAGTACTTTTTCACTCAGAAGGAGCTAAACATGAGGCAAAGAAGATGGTTGGAACTAGTCAAGGATTATGACTGTGAAATCCTATACCATCCGGGTAAGCCCAACGTAGTCGCAGATGCCTTGAGTAGGAAAAACATGGGTCAGCTATCAGCACTTGGTATAATCCAAGACCAGCTGATTAAGGATTTTGAGAAGTTAAGGATCGAAGTAGTTGCACCGCAGAGACCGGGATTGGTAGTGATCGCCAGCTTGACGGTCAAACCGGACTTGAGAAACAGAGTTGTTACGGCACAAAAGGATGATATATTGCTGGAAAAGATAAGAGCTGAGGTCAGAACAGGAAAAAGGAAGGGGTTTGAAATCTCCTTCGACGGCGCCTTGGTATTCAATGGCCGCCTATGCGTGCCTAGAAACGATAAGCTCCGGGATGAGATTTTTACAGAAGCTCATTCTACCCCATACGCGGCACACCCAGGTGGTACAAAGATGTACAGGGACTTGCGCAAAACCTTCTGGTGGAGAAACATGAAGGGAAGTATCGACAAGTTCGTTGCCAAATGCCTAGTGTGTCAGCAAGTGAAAGCCGAGCATCAACGACCATCAGGGTTGCTGAATCCTTTAGAGATTCCGCAGTGGAAATGCAAAAAGATTTCTATAGATTTCGTAGTGGTTCTCCCCATATCAGCAAGTAGGCATGACGCCATTTGGGTTATTGTAGATCGACTCACAAAATCTGCCAATTTCCTACCAGTCCGTATGAGTCTCTACTTGGATTAGCTTGCTCAGATTTATATGAAAGAAATCGTACAACTCCATGGAGTTCCGGTATCTATCGTATCGGACAGAGATCCGCAGTTCACTTCAAGGTTTTGGAAGTCATTACAAACCGCAATGGGTACCAAGCTGAATTTCAGCACAACTTACCATCCCCAGACAGATGGACAGTCTGAAAGGACTGTCCAGATACTGGAAGACATGCTGAGGGCATTTGTTTTGGACTTGAGTGGTAGTTGGGAAACTCATTTGCCATTAGTCGAGTTTGCCTACAACAACATTTTTCAGGCGACTATCGGCATGGCCCCATACGAAGCTCTATATGGCCGACGATGCTGTTCACCAATTTATTGGGATGAAGTCGGCGAGAGGAAGATGTAGGGCCTGAGTTAGTCAAGAAGACAGTTCAAGCTATTGAAAAGATCAGGGCAAGGATAAAGGTTGCACATGATCGACAGAAAAATTACGCGAATCAAAAGAGGAAAAGCATGGATTTTCAAGTCGGGGAGAAAGTATTTCTCAAAGTGGCGCCAATGAAGGGTGTACTTTATTTTGGTAAGAAAGGGAAGCTGAGACCGAGGTATATCGGGCTATTTGAGATACTGGAAAGAGTTGGAAACGTGGCGTATTGCTTGGCATTGCCTCTAGAACTTTCAGCGGTACATAGCGTATTCCACGTATCCATGTTAAAGAAATATGTTCCCGACCGAGGGCATGTTGTTAATGTTCAGTTAGTTGAAGTACGGGAAGATCTGACCTACGATGAAGCGCCAACTGCCATACTCGACAGAAAAGTACATGTTTTGAGGAATCGAGAGATTCCGTTAGTTAAGATCCAGTGGGGAGGCCACAGTAGTGAAGAGGCTACGTGGGCAAGAGAAGCAGATATACTGGAGAAGTATCCGGAACTAACAGAACAAGTAAGCTAAATTTCGAGAACGAAATTAAATTAAGTGATAAGCGGTATAGCAACCGGAATTATCATATTTCGAAATTATTATTTTAGAAGAATTTAAACGCGTCGCTACCACCCTAATCCATAATTTTTAATGTTGGTCACGATAAAGTTTTAAAGAATTCACGTTGTTTGTCAAACTTCATTTTAAAGAAAGATGTACACGTATAGTTAATTGGATTTTATTTCTAAATATGAAATTCGAGTCCCATTTACTCATTTGAGTCCGTTACCCAAGAAAATTTCTCTTATTCAGCCCAAATTGTAAAAGTCCTACAAAATAAATTTTAAACCCAAATTGATATGTTGAACCCAATTTATTTGAAGCCCAAATTTTTACGCCAACGCTTATTAATTCCATTTTTTTTAAAGTCATTTCAAAGCCCAAATTCTTGTTTATCTTAATTCAAGCCCAGTTTTAAGTTATTCAAGCCCAAGCTCTGAGCCCAAACCGAAATGAACTCCAAACAAGCCTTGGACTACTTCAACGGGCTGTTTGACACAAACTGAATCTCAGTCCACTCTCAACTAAAAGGGTCGTTGCCTGCCCTATGCCTCCTGATTTTCTGCCAGCAATTTTCCCCACGATATCTCCCTCAGATTCCTCAGCCAGCATCTCCCTTGATTTTCCAAGATTTCCCACGGTCTTCCCTCAAGCCCAGCAACTGCGGTATACACCAGTCTCACACCATCAGAGATACATTCGAGCAGCAACAAAAAGAATTCCCAGCAAACATTCAAGTTATACATTTTCATACACTACACACAACAATTTATACACAGAAATTCCAATAAATATTCACACACAGTTTCATACACTCAAATTACACCAAATCAGCAGAAAGTTAGAAACACTCACTGATACATTCACGAGAGACCTAGCAAGCGTCTCCTTGAAATTCACACACACACGTCCAGAAATTCTTACATATACAGCAAAGATATTCGTCCCTCGATTCATCAATTTTTCCAATTACAGTTTATAGGTATACACACACTGCCATACATTTTATAAGTGCACACGAATACACACACCCACAAACGGCAGCCACTTTTGCCCTTGGAATCAAACCCGCTCCTTAACATCGAACCCAGCCGGTCACCACCACCACTATCGGACAGCCTCCACCGGCCGCTACCTTCCACTCCCAATCTTTTCAGTCGAAAACAAAAGCCAAAGCTCAAACCAGAGACTTACCTGAACTGCTACCCTTTGCCAGAAAACTCCTTTCTGGCCAGAATCCTCAACCCAGTCGCAAATGCGCGACCTCCTCAGCTCAACGCGAACGCAGCCTCGGTCGCGACCTCTCTTTCAAACCTAATCTTCGAACCAAACTCTCAAGCATTTGAACCGCGACCCTCGATGGTGAAGCGCAGAGCTTCGAACTCTCTGCTTCTCCTCGAACCGTAGTCCTCAACGAACCCGAACTCTTGAACCCAGCTACAAAATTGGGACCATTCGCGGTCTCTCTGTCGCGAGCCACAGCCCCCTCTCGAACCTTCATCGTCGCCGACGGAACCTATTACTCGTACCAAGCTGCCGAACCCCAGCCGTTGATCCAAAAGCTTGGATTCCCGTCGCCCCTCTCACTCTCTATTCTGCTTTCATCTGTATTGGGGGCGGTTTGGTAGTGTGGGTTAGGATTTTGATTCAACTGAATTGCACATCCGGTCCCCGAGTTTGATACTTAGTCGTTTCAGTCCTCGACTAAATCTCAAGCCGTTAGTTAGTCCTGGAGTTTTGTTCTGCGTGATTTCAGTTCTTATATTTTATTATCATAAAAATGTGTCTCAAACATTTTGTAAAGTTCCATCCCAGTCAGCAAAGGTTCAGTCTTATTATTTTTAGTCCCTCAAGTTTCAAAAACTCCATATTAATCCCAACAGCTTTGAAAAATTATATTTTAGTCTAAAAAATGTTAAAGTTTACAATATAATTCTATACTTTTATTTAGTTTAAATACTTTCAAAATTTCTAACTTTGGTTATTAAATATTTTGTCTAGACGGGACGCGGGATTTGACGTGCTAGTGCCTTATAGCTCAAACTCGAAAAAGAAAAGCATAACGAGGTAGATTTCCTTACTAAAGATGTTTTTTAAGTTATATGCACACGTTTTATAAAAGATATGATGCAATTATATGTTATGTGAATATGTACATGCATATGTGGCTTACGATATTGATATGAAGGTATGTCCATGATTAGCTCACCTTAATCGGGGGCCCACAGGCCTGGTTCACCTTAAGCGGGGATTCTAGGCTCAACCGGCCATTTTGGCAGGCTCACAGATTTAGCTCACTTTAACCAGGAGCCCACAGGCCTACCTCACCATAATTGGGAGATAGGCTCTGTCATCTTGACGGGCCCACAGGCATGATTTGCATGTGTACGTGTATCTATTTGTATAACATGAATTGCATATTTAAAAGTTTGTGCGCGGGAATCTACCGAGTGTTTCTTCGAAACACTCACCCTTTATTTCAAACATTTCAGGGTTTGGAGTTAGCAGTGACTCGACCGGGGATAGCAATTGAACGAAAAGAAAAATGACTAAATGTTTATTTGTTAACATTTCTTTTATTTGTTAGAAACATTGATGTTATTTCAAAGCTTAATATTTTGACAATGATTTAAGTATTTGTTAGTTATTGACAATGATCATATTTGTGATTATTGATGAAATTTTATTATGTCATTTAAAGAAAAATTTTCCGCGCTTATTTATACATATCTTTTATCTTTTCCGCACTTTAAAATGGGATAGAATAGATTTAGTAGTGTCTCGGGTGTTCAGAACTTGGGGCGTTACAAGCTTTGTGCTGATAAACCTTGCAATATTTACTTTCCATACCGAATCCAAAGATGTGGATCTTGCCAACTACCGTTCTTCTTTAGTGGGAACCATTATAGTATAGCATTTCAACTGCAAATGCAAAGTGGAAAAATCAGTGAGCATCTGAAAATGCTATAACAACAGTTTGTTTAGTATATTTCGTACAACTGTTATGGCAAGACTTGTTATTGCAGAAGAATTTCCCCACTTTGTTGGCATCCTTTGAATTCTCAGTCTCGCATCTCAACATCCATGAGCAATGACCACCAACAAGATTGGCAAACTAATTCCCTGCTACCAGTAGCATCTCATATGCCCTTATCGACATTTGTACACTAGGTTAGCATCACCATACTTTGATAAAGGAAAAAAAAGGTAGCGCTAAATTGTCTACATTTAAAAATTGACCGACAAACATGTAGAACTAGCAGGAAACTATGTAGGGTGTATTTATCTGTTACCTTGTCATCTCTGTGGGCATCCTTAAAACACCTACGCCCTACCCCCACTCTCACTTTAGTGTTTTCAAGAGCAGATGGTATGCCACTGTGCCCCCATAGATCTTCTGCTCCACAAGCGCCAATGCAATATCTTCTATAGGGGTATTATAGTTTGCGGTGCATAGAACAATAAACAAAAGCGCAACAGTGCCCATTAATACTTGTCCTTCCTTTTCTTGTAGGTAGCGAATGTATCTTCAATGTCACACAATTTAATCTTCTTTTTACCCCAAAAATTCTTGTCATGAAGTTGTTCTATGCTAGCAGTTCAACAAGTAGACCCTTGGGTCGAATGCGGCTGGAAAGAAGCCCAGTGATAAGGGCAAATTCTTCAATACTAAAACGTGCAAGAAGTGCATCGAACTTGAACCACTGCTCATGCTCCTTCCTGCACTTTACCATGTGAGATATCACCTCATGGATGATATGACCGCAAAACTTGACCTTCAAAAGTTCAAGAAAGTATCCAAAGTATGATTCCCTAAATTTTTTCTCATAGCAGTCACTGGGGCCAGAGTTGATAGTCTTGATTCGTTAGGTTGAACTCAAAGTGGTATCGCTTTACACTGTAGGATTTCTTTCGTTATGTAGTGATCCTTCATCCTGCACTCAACAAGTTGTCAGTACGGTCATCGAAAACACCATATAGTGTGGGAAGAAGAAGGATGGATTTTTTTCAGCTAGGTTGTTGCTCTTTAACAAGTAGTTGAAAATTTTACAGCAAAATTTTAA
>CAVNYN010213647.1:0-14931 GCA_963692815.1 Nyctanthes arbor-tristis | reverse complement strand
GCCTACGTCTCCGTTCGAAGCTCCACCGGAGTGAAAAGCCTCGTTTCCACTATAACCGTCAAAAATTACACAGTTTTGAGTACAAAAACCCACACAAACAGGAATCACACAAGATCCTTACACCCACAGATAGATTTCAACAAACACTCTCCGATTCCTAACCTAAACTCACAAAGAGATTCTCACAAAGAGATGGAAGGAGACTTTACAGAGAGAATACAAGAAACCCTATCTGGAAATAGAGAGAATGACTCCAAAACTCTGCCTTCTACAGTACACAAAGTCCGATATATATAGAAGGAATGGATGGCCTAGATCAATCTTGGAGATCCAACGGTTCAAGATGAAGTAGCAGTATTTTTAGTAAAAGCGTGTTTCACAAAACTGATTTTGATTTTAAAATAAAAGCAACTCTAACATGATGTTTGAGCCGAAATATATGATTGAACAGGGTGGCTTGAAGTAGCACCTGGCAGTTCTTTACTACCTTATTTGTCTGTTTCATATTTCATATAAAATGCCATAAGTTCTTTAATGTTTCTTCACTTGCTGGTAGGTGAAAGTATATTGTGTGTCTTGGTCATGAATATTGCTTTGGCTTTTCTTTACGTTTTCTTGTTCTCTCTACCTCTCTAATCAAGTGATGATGCCTCCATCTTTATATATTATTTTCTCTAGTTCTCTTTCTAGTGGGTTCTCGTTGTGATTAATTTCTTTTTTTCTTTTTCTAAATGCTTCAAAGGTTGAGTTTTTCATCATTTCTGGGAGGACTTGTATTGAGCTTGGTGGTGTGCGTGTGTGTGTGTGTATATGTATATATATATATATATATATATGTTAAGATTTTTCTGTGCTTCTCTTCAATATAAATCTTGACGCATGTTGCGGGTGTTAATCAGCTTTGTCGTCGTACCTTGCTTGTCTTGTTTGACAAGGCCTAAACTCTTTTATATCTTGAATCATTTCCTTGTTATTGTTCAATTAATATTGTCCAGAGTGGTCATAATCTATTACGTATACACTGTTAATTAATTAGCTAATATTTCTATTGCTTCTTTTCTTGTAATTTGTGCTATATCTTATGTTTATCGCGTTCCATGTGTAGCCACATATTATTCAAACATGACTGGTTGATTATTGTTTGGTATTTTAAGCTTGTTTCGTGTCTCTTATAACACAATTTGGACATTAGAGATTTTATTATAGAATATCATAGTTAGTAGTCATTGAATGAGAAGGATTTTAAGTGCTGTGAATGAGAAGATTTTTAGATGCAGTACGATCTCTATACGTGCTTTTTTTCCCTCAAGGGCTATATTGTCAAAAAAAATCTGCTTTCTGTGATTTTTCATACTTGTTTTTCCCGTTGGATGTTAATATTCTACTAGTTAACAGTTTCGTATTTTTTGGTAACTGCATTTTTGCAAGTAAATGGTTTTGTCTCGTTTGTAAATTGCATTTCGTAGGTACATGTTGGGGAATCTTTTTAACAGCAAACTAGTGATCTTTTGGGGGGTGTTGAGAGGCTTGAGGTTCTGTGTGGTTCTTCTCTGATCTTCTTTGCAATTTGTAAGGCTTCTTCTTTTTTCTCCTCATTCTGTCTTAAGAGTTAATTGTTTTAAACATTGTGCTTTTGAAGCTTAGAAATGGATATTACTTCATTTTAGTGTGTGATATTGTGTCATTGCAGATTTTGTTGAAGGTGCAGCTTCCCCAGGTTTTCTTCAAAGCATTATTATGTTTTTGAGGTTATATGTTTGTCAGTATTTTTATTGCAAATATGTGTCAATGGTCCTTATCACTTTGTGCAAGTGTTTTGAGGGTACAACACTAGTATGTGTGCATATATAGATAGATGTATACATAAAACTAATATACCGCATAAAATTAAATTGAGATAACTATACAAAATCAGGATAATAATTGGTTATTCACAACAATTAGTGAGCAGTAATAAGCCTATAAAGCAAGACAAAATCCTGATCAGAATTCTTCAACGTTGTGAAATTCTTACAACATAGAAATTGACTCAAAATCAGAAGCACTTAATTAAACATGAAACTTAACATCCAAAGAGGTGTGCCAAAGATCCTAAACCCCAACCACATCTTCTCTTCCTCGCATTATCCATTTTCCCGAAACATTGAATTCAAATTGCCCACTCCAAATTGTTACAAAAGTCCCAACTTACAAATTAAATGATAAGTGGAATTAAATGAATAAATAAATGATCCACTTAATTTAACTTATCATTTAGTGTCACCTTGATATGATGCCAAGCACCAGTGGTGCTAAATAGTATTACTCTAACTCAATTGAGGCAATGTCGAATAGCAAAAATTTTATTTTGATTGCGTGCATGTGTCAAACGTTTAAACTACAAAGTATCCTACACTTATAGCTTGAACGTGCGGCAAAATAAAAATTTTGTGTCAAATAGGCTAGCCCCTCTTAAAGTATTGGGCAAAGTAGTAGCTCTTATTATTATTATTATTTTTTATAAAGGATATGAAATTCATTTCATAATTAGGTATAAGCGTTAATTGTGACTGAGGTTGCTAAACTTTCTTTACACTTGCAAACAGGTCATTGAACTTTAGTTATTTGCAATTAGATCAATGAACTTTAATTTTAGCAGTAATTAGGGCAATCAACTTTAATTGCCTACAATAGATCACTAAACTTTAATAATAGTTGTAACAAAGTCACTCTATTAAATTAAAATTGAATAGAAAGTCTAAGAAAACAAAAAACCCCAAATGACAGATCTTATCAGAGAGATAAAATAGAAAATAATTTGATGATTCACAAAAATCTAAACATCTAACATCTATCTTGACATAATAATTTTAAATAATCTTTGTTTTATCATGTTAACATGAAACAGTACATAAGCAACCTAATATATGTCATCACTGTTTGACAAATGATCTAATTCAATAGTTGCAATTGAATCAAAGTTAAGTGATCTATATAAATTGTTGGTAATCAAAGTTCAGTAACTTAGTTGCTAAATTAAAGTTCACTGATCTTACAATTTTAATGATCTAATTATAAGTAATAAACTCTAGTGACCTATTTGCAAGTGAAGTGGAAGTTTATTTACAAGGAAGGGAAGGGGGGGGGGAATAGGGAAGAAGGCGAGCTACAAGAAAATTTCCCGTTGTTAATTTAGTCCCCCTCTGCGGCATCGGGTATATACATATATAACAATAGGAACCGGTCTATAATGTTGAAAAGATAAAATGTGATGATACTGTTTTAACATAAAGTTAATGCAAATCCAAATCGAGCACAATTATGAATCATTTTTCAAAAGTTGGTATTTGTATTTTCGAAATTCATGTGCTCTGGAGTAAGGTTTGCCCTTCCTACTATTTTACTTCAATTTTTATGCAAATAAATAAAGCCAAACATAGGAGCGCCCAAAGTCTTAAAATAATAATATTTCATGGTATATTGTATATTTGCTTATCTCAGGTGACTGGAGTTCAACGTGTGCTCTTCCGATCTCTTCATTTTTTGTTCTTAAACCAGATGGTTTTTATCAACTCTCACATTTTAGCGCAATTGTTGAGTTTGTTCCTAATCACAGTTAAGTATATGCTTCGATCTAGTAGACAATTTAAAAGGATTTGTAGCACTCTCGTTGCCACAAATAATTATTCGCTCCTAACTAGTTATTTTGATCAGTTACATTCTACGAGGCATCACATAAGTGATTCAACCAATGGTCTTCAAATTATTGATTAAGTTAACAAAATAATAATAATAATAATAACAACAACAACAACAACAACAACAATAGTAATATCAATTAAAAATATTCAACTTTGATTGCATTCTACAATATATTAAAAGGGAGAATGTCTATCAAAAAAAAAGAATGAATGGAAAACTTTTGATTTCCTATAATCGCCCTCAATTATTTCTTTAATTTACACTAATATCCTTATTTAATATTTAATTAGTTTTTTATTAAATAATAATATAATTAATTTGAAATACTCACGGTATGTATGAAATATACCTGGTGTGTATCGATAAACATCAAACGAGGTGAGAACTTATTTTCTTAATTTACACTAAATTCCTTTATTTAGTATTTAATTAGTTTTTCATTAATTAGTAATATAATGTATTTAAAATACACATAGCGTTGGTGAAATACACGTAGTATACATCTCTATATACATCACACAATGTGAGAAGTATTGTTCCAAAACTCTTGAGAGATTTTTGAAAAATTTCCAAACAATTTAACCAATGCGTGAGTTTTAACTTTTCACCTGCCCTGTCTTCTGATTTTTCCCTCTTTTTACTCTTTTTTCCTTTGAACTTTCACACAAGTTATAAATAAATTTTGGGTTAATTTCACATTTCATTCTCAACTCTTACTGTTAGTATCCCTTGGGTCCTCAATCTTTTTTTTTACTAGCTGGATCCAAACCTTTCAATAACTCGCACTGTTGGTCATTTAATTTTCCAGTTAAATCCTTAGTCAAATTATAATTATATCTCTTAATTCAAAGGTTGGGGAAGATTAATGAAAATAACGCTTTATTAAATTGTCTATTGTAACAAGGTTAATTTCACATATCGTTCCTAACATTTGGGATTAGTATTGGCAGGGTCTCTAACTTTATTTTTCAACACGCTGGGTCGTCAACCTTCCATTAAGTTGCATAGAAGGTCCTTTTAACAGTTTCTATAGACTTTTCCGTTAAATCTTCAACTAAATTACCATTACACCTTTATCTTTTTTAAATAAAAAACAAAAGCCTTTAAAATATAAAAAAAAGCCCCCGCTTGTTGATATCATGATTCGCTTAATATTAATTTATTAGTATACTCAAACTATTAGGTAATTTATTGGCTTAATATGTTGGAATTGGTGTTCAGATCTAATTAGTTGGATCAGATTTAACCGAATCAAATTACCAAATGAGGAAGTTAGGCTGCACGCTTGGTTTTGTTAAAAATATTGGAAAATACAGCTATTTATCCTCATGCCGTAAATATTACAGCCTTTTCTCCGCGGCCATGGCGCTTCATGTACAAAAATGGTGATTGGCCCAGTTAGACTGGCCCATTACAATTAAAGTATTTCATTATTATTATTATTATTATTATTATTATTATTATTATTATTATTATTATTATGATTCTCCTTCTCCTTCTTCTTCTTCACCCATAGTGTGTGATTTTTTTACTTTCTATATGTGTCATTTTAATTACATGTTATGTAACTTTTCTCTCTGTGTGTGTGAGATAAATTGTAACACAGCTATGACTATTTTTATTCTATACTTAATTTTTGTATTTTGTGTGTGAACTTTTTTTTTTTGTTTCTAAATTACACTTTGTGACTTTTTATAACTTTTTAATTAATTGATTATCTATATGCGACTTTTAAAAAGTCACAAAATACTATCACTTTGTAAGTTTTTAATTTTTTTTTTTTTTTGAAACGAAAGAGTTTTTAATTTCTATATGTGTTTCTTTAGTTAAATGTGATATAACTAATATGACATTTTTAATTAAATGTTACTTTTTCTATTTATGGCTTTTTAGTTAAATATGAGTTTTTGTATTTGTGACTTTTAATTAAACGTGACAAAATTTATGTGACATTTTTAATTAAATGTAGCATATATATAACTTTTGAATTAAATGTTTTTTTTTTTTTAATAATCTTTACTTTCTCTTTATTTTGGCTGGTGACTTTTAAAATGTCATATTTATTGTACCATATTTAATTAAAAAGTTATATATATTGAAATTAAAAAAAAAAGTTATATGTGATGTGATTTTTTGCAACTAACTTTAAGTCACGTAGGTAGTAAAATGCCAAATAATCATTATGCCACTTTTTAAAGTAAAAAGTTACGTGGCACGCAATTTTTAGGTAATTTTACGATTTTAATCTCTACGTGACTTTTTAATTGAAAAAGTTAAGTGGGACGTGACTTTTTATAACCGTCTTTAAGTTACATATATAGTAAATACCAAAGACTTTTTAATAAAAAAGTGAAATGGAACGTGATTTTTGCAGTCAACACTAAGTCATGTATTTAGTATATGCCAAATAATGACGATATGACTTTTGCAATGACTATATGACTTTTTAATAAAAAAAAGTGAAATGGAACGTGGTTTTTGCAATCAACACTAAGTCATGTATTTAGTATATGTCAAATATTGACGATATGACTTTTTAAAACAAAAAGTTACACGGTATGTGATTTTTCTATAAATATACGTTTTTATTCTCTATGCGATTTTTTAATTGAAAAAGTTGTATAGAATATAACTTTTTACAACTGTCTCTAAAGGTGTGTAAAAAAACCAAGACCGGTTGAACCAGCTCGAAATCAGACCGAGCGGGCTGGTCTGGTCCGGCCTTTGCTACCAAATGACCGGTCCGGTCTAGTTTGGTCCTTGACCGGACCGGTCCTAGGTTTTCTTTTGAAAACCCAGAAACACGGTCAAAGACCGATTGACCCTTTTTTTTAATATATAATTAATACCTAAGAGTAAGAATCAAAATTATTTCCTTTATATAGTAACTTGCACAAAGGTCCATCTTATTTATAAGCCTCAATTATTTTACCTTTTTACAAAACTTTCAATGTGGGACAATCATTTAACTTAAAACGACGCTCTTCCGATCTACAATTATTAATTTGCCTCAAAGTCCACAAAATTTCCTTTACATAGTCACTTGTACAAAGACTCATCTTATTTATAAGCTCTAATCATATTATTTTTTTACAAAACTTTCAATATGGGACAGTTAAAAAGTTAAAGCAATACAACTAAATTCCGTTTTCAAGTTGGAATTTTTTGACAAATAAACTTCTTTAAAATCATTATTATTTTATTATTTTTTAAGTAATAGCCAAGAACAATTGTATTAATATATAATGTTACTAGAATTTATAACATTGTAAGGATTTTGTTAAAGAAAATTGTTCAGATTTATAATATGTTTGTTGACTCTATTTAAGTTAAACGCTATTATTATATAAAATATATCTATTTATATATACACATGGAGAATTGTTCTTATACATCTTCAAATTTATTTAAGTGGTTTTTTTATTGGTAAAAAGTGTAAAATAGATTTTCTTGCTTTTATTTTAAGTGGTAAGTGTTATTTATTTTTGATAATTACATCATTTGTGTAATATTTAATCCACATAAATGTATAATAAAGTTGGAATTATCCATCTTTTACCTTTTGAAAATATCAAAATTATATCGTAAAATTGTTAAAATTATAAAGTAGATATAATATTTATGATTTATACATTTATTTTCCAATTTAAGATACATATTTCAAATATTTAATAATTTTAGATTTGTTAAAATAAAAAAATGAAAAATACAAGTAAGTCTAGTACTTCTACCTTACGGAGGCATGTTAATACTTTTGTTGGACATAAAACCCTTCTATTTGTTTGTTCTAAACTTTGCTTTTATGTGTTTTTACATTACTAAATTTATAGAAAATTTTTTTCATAAGCCCGGAAAAGCGCGAAAAAACCGAATTCATTACCCGAGCCCGAACTGGGACTGAAACCGTTTGGGCTTGCCATTTTTGGGACCAAGACCGGGGCCGAACCGAAGATGTTTGGTCCGATCTTGGTCCTTTAAAAACCCGGGACCGAATCCCGTTTGCACAACCCTAACTGTCTCTAAGTCACGTATGTAGTAAAGACAAAATGATTATTACGTGACTTTTTAAAGCAAAAAGTTACACAATATGTGATTTTTTGTGCTGGTAATTAGCCGAAACCCACCCATTGACCATTATAATTTGATCAATACTCTCAATTATAACTATTTTGGTTTTTTAATAGTTATTGAAAATAAATTACAAAAATACTTACATTAATAATATTTTGGAAAAAATTAAAAAAAGGGTAAACATTAAACAAATTAACAAAAATAATAATAATAATAATAATAATAATAATAATAATCAATGCAAATATTAAAAATAAGACTCATACCTTAATTAAAACTCATACATTCTCTTTCATCTCAAATTATCATCAGTTATAACCGTTCTCTCTATCTCTTCAAACACCACGTCGATTTCAACACCAAGAGCAGAATCGAAGGAGAAAAAACTTTTAATAATTTCATACGAACAATTGGGGAGAATAGTATCGCACCATGTTGACTTCAACGGCATTTTATTATTATTATTATTATTATTATTATTATTATTATTATTATTATTATTATTATTTGTCTCTATTCTTGTAACAACATATTTGTGTATAATAATTCATAATTTGAAGGTTTTGTAACTCTCTCTCTGTCTCTCTCTCTCTCTATTCTTCCTCTTTTGGATTCCGCGGCATGAATCGAGAAGCTCCCCAACTTGGTAACGTTGGTAATTGTGTCAGGAATTTCTTAGTTCAATGGTGTAAGTGCTTGGTAATGTAATGTGTAATAAAGTTGTAACACTCCAAGGAAAATTCAAAAATTTCATAGCAGTATCTTTGGATAATAATTAGCTTACTTCTTACATAGTATCCAACTAATAGCAATCGATAAAGAAACTTGGTAATTGAGTGATAAATTATGACATTTTCTAAGACTTTGTAAATATGTTTACCTTGATAAAAAAAATATGAAAGGATAAGCTTAATTTAATACTGACTATTTTATTGGTTAGTAGGGTGGCCATAGAAATGACAAAATGTAATCGGGGTAACGAATTTGGGGCTAAAGGATATTCGAACCAAACATGCAATGCTTATATTAGTAGTGTTGATGGCACAAGGACTTAACCATGGAGCACATTAAGTTGAATGGCTCATTAAGCAATAAAGAAAAAAATCTAGAGACACTTTTACTTATTGGGAATTCCTCACATGAGATAAATCAAATCACATTTGGCTGCTTGATTTGTGGAAATGAGCTCTTGTGCCTCCAAGTGGACCCATTCTTATTGTTTACGTATGTATTATCTAGGAACATTTGGACATTTTATCATAGGTGGAACTCAAGAATTTTTAGGAAATAGCTAAGCAAAATTCGTCCATAAATTAAGGAAAGTCTTGAACACCTCTAAAAGACCTTCAAAAGCACTCTTTTAACTCTTTAAACAAGACCTCTTCCATATACACGTAGAACCCTCATTCTAAAGACTACTTTGTTTGAATATGCCAAGGATTTAGAGGTATTTTGTCACTCACAAACATCCACTTATTTTTAAAGACATAAAAACTAAGGTGAGTAATTTATTACTTTGAATTCCTTTGGCATGTATAAGTTTCAAGCAAGTTCCAAATAAAAGCATATGTTTGGAAATTGTTGAAATGTTTGCTTGCATAAGTATTACTAGTGTCTCTATAACCATTTTGTATTGTTTGCTTTGATTTGATACATGCTATGACTCCAAGATAGGATGAGTAGTATGAAAATTTGCTATAGAGTAATGAATGATTGGCAATCTGGTAAAGGCCAACCTAAAATTTGTTATAAATATATTGTATTGTCATTGCCATCTTGGTATTTGAAAGGCAATAAGACGCTATGGGTAGTAGGAATTTCTAGTAATTGGGGTCCTATAATGCATTCAAAAGGATTGTGCATTCTAATGTTTCTTAAGTTTGTGACGTGGAATGATTTTTATAACATTATGGCAAACTAAAATAATGTATTACTCACGGGGTATTTTATACTCATTTAGTGTCATTCCTCTCTTTTTTTTTTTTTTATAGATGATCTACTGAAGAACTTATGAGAGGCAAGCCAGGGATTGGAGATTATTCCATGATGCAAGTATGATAATGCATGTGATTGAGACCGACCTTTGGGCTTACCATGAGGATACACCGGAGTTCCATATGTATTTAGGGACTTCGTATGAGTACAATATATATTGTGCCTACATCCTCACCCTCCTTCATTATGATAAGATTTGGAAAGATAAGCCAATGTTTTTAGTTTAATTTTAATGCAATATTAGCCTAGTAAGGAAACAGGGATGGTAAAATAAATGTATGAATGTATGAAGTGTAAGGTAAAGACATGCTTTGTAATGTAATTGTATAAGTAAACTTTTGCTTAGGTTGGAGTTCTCATTTTCCATGTAGAGACCCCCAACCCTCTATACGGTTAGTTAATGAATAAAATAGTTTTTATGTAATGAATTGTGTTGCTTATGTTTACTATGACATTAACTCTTAGCATATTTTCAAGTGAAACCATTCATATAATTAAATTAATAGACATGAGAAGTAATCAGGGCTGGTCCTGAGTCAAGGCTGATGAGGGGCCAGGACCAAGTGGGGCCCTATTATTTTTGTTATATATGGCCCAAAATACATTTAATCTTTTTCTCCTTATGTTTTTAGGGCCCAAAAATTGAAATTAAGGGCCCAAGTCTTAAAACCTTCAAGCGCCCAATTGACTTAGAAAAATTTTCCTTTTTTCAAGATTTAGATTTAACCAAATTTTTTATTCAAGATTCAGATTTCATTAAACCTTTAAAAAACAAATTAGCTGAAATCAAAACGCCCCTTCGACCATTTCCCCTCTGAATTTGATCTCCTCCCATATGTCCCGCCAACCATATGACATGGCGGGCTGTTATTGGGCAGCCCCCATGTGGATGGTCCCACCCACATGGGGGCTGTCCGATAACAGCCCCCAATGTAGGCCGGTGGCGGGATAATCCCGCCACCTGTAGGGGAGGAGATCACTTCTCATTTCCCCCCACCCGTACCCAAAACCCTAAATTGCTAAATCCACCCAATTTCTTAAATCCTCAATTGGAAATTGAAGAATCCTAATCTAATCGGTCCGTTTGCCAGCCTGAGGAAGACCGCGATCTCGGCCGCTAGCCTGAGGAAGAACGCGACGCCCCAACCTCCGTCCGCTGCTTCATTCTGCCGTGTAACTGCCGGGATGCCGTCCGGTCCGCTGCACCGCTGCCTTCTTTTTTGCTGCTTCACAACTCCAGACTCAGGTAAAAATCTTGGCAATTTGATTCCTTTATGCTTTCTGATTCAGTGATTCTTAATGGGTTTTGGATGAGTTTTTTACTTTAATTTACCGTTTAATTTTTCTTAATTCTTGCTTTTAATGAATTTCCTCTATTTTTCTGTTCTTTTTACAAATTTGCAAGAAGTGACTATAATAAATTAGGTTGTCTCTCTAATTTTGTGCACTGGTTCTCCCTCTTTCAGCTTGCATTACTATTTCTCTCTATTTGAGAATGATTTATTGTTAAATTTGTTTTTGCATGAGTAATGTAAAAGAGAATTTTCTTTTAATACTTATTGCAGATGTTTGCCGTTGTAATGTGCAAAATTTTTATATTTACCTTTTTGTAAGAAACTTCTTCTGTCAGAGTTTTACCTGGTTATCTTAAGAGTACTAATTTTCTATCCATTGAGTTGATTATATGTTCTTTCTTTTATCAATTCTGAATTCCAGGCCTTATAGTTTTACTTCAATTTGTGGAGCATTTTCTAGGAGGTTCTTAACTCCAAATACAAGATCTTCCTAGAAGAATATTGTATCTACAGTAGTAGTTTTTGGTGGTGAATGAGCTCTAACGTATCAAGTTCTTGAGTTTGTTCTAGTTTAGGTTCACATTGTATTCCTCTGTAGCAACTTATCAGGCGAGTTAGAAGTAGAGAAAGTTGTTTTACTTTCTTGACTTAGTTTGGATGATATCTTCTTGAAATTCAATAGCTTTCTTATGTTAGTAACATGCTCAAATGAACCAAGCCAAAATAAAGGTTGTTCTGCAGTTTTGGTTAATTTGAATGTTCTTCCCCTTCTTTTTTTCCTTTTATCTTTTTCTTTTTTGGGAGGATGGGATGTGGAAGAGTGTTGGAAGAGTGTTGGAGTAAATGACTTAATCATTGTATGCATCCACATATTTTCCAATCAAGTACTGGAGGACAGAATTGGTTTATGCAGTTGGGTTGGTAAAAGTAGGGTATCCCATAAACGGGGGCATGACATATATTACAATACATAAAAACAACTATAAAGGGTAATGTTTTGTTTACAGTGACATATATTGCATACCAAATCTTGTTATGTGGGAAGAGATGTTAAATGCCATGATATTTTAAAGAAAAAAATAATAAGGAATATAGTATAAAAAAAATTTCAGGGGAGCAGCCCTAGAACCCCCCGAGAAGGGGGCTCCAACCCCTTCCAACCCCCAGTTGTTAGTCCTTATGGGGGTCTATTTTTTAAAGTTCGTCTAAGGCCCCCGTGACGACAGGACTGGCACTGGAAGTAATTCTTGTAACATGGACTTCAAAAATGTCCCTAGAAGTGTAAACAAGCTTTTGAAGTGAAAAGATATTTCGTGAATAATGTCACCACTTAAATGAAAACTTATGAAACTTGTTTGATTGACACATCACGACCCTCGTTAGCCTTTGTTCCATTAGAAGTCTATAAAAGCTTCCGCCATCACCTAAAAAAAAGAAACTTAATATTATATGGTAAAATAATAGGGGTGTGACAAAATTACATGGTAATATAGTAAATTACATGGGTCATTAAAAGAATGACATAATGTATCTGTAATATATCATAAATAATGACACAATGTAATGTCTAATAAATTACACGGTAATGTATATTATGTAATAAATTACATGCTAATGCAGTAAATTACATAGGTCGGAAAAAGAATAACACAATATATCAACAATATATCATGAATGATGACACAATGTAATATATAATAAATTACATAGTAACGTAGTGAATTACATGAGTCAAAAAAGAAATGAAAAACATATTATAAGTAATAATTCGAAGAATATAAGTTTTTCCTCCTTTGATTCTACTCTTGATGTTGAAGTCGATGTGGTGTTTCAGGATATGTGAGAGTACGGTTGTAACTGACGATAATTAGATATGAAAGAGAATAATTGAGTTTTAATTAAGATAGGAGTCTTATTTTTAGTCTGTGCATTAATTATTTTTTTTTATTTTGCTTAATGTTTTCTGTTTTTTCCCAAAATATTATGAATGTAAGTATTTTTGTAAAGGTCTACGATTATTGCTAGATGAGAGAGAAATAGATGTAACTGATGATAATTGTGGATAAAAGAGAATTAAGAAGTTTTAAATATGTAGAAGTCGTATTTTTAGAATATCATTTATTTATCTGTGATTTTTTTTAATTTTTTTAGGTTTTTTTGTTATTTCTGAAATTTATTATCTTCAAAATTAGAGATGAAGATTTTTTCAATTTTTTTCCAATAATAATTATAAAGATCAAAATAGTTACAATTGATAGTATTTTTCCAATTTCTTACAAATGTATCTACTTACATCAAAATTTCCCTCTTTTGTAAACCTATTATTTTAATCTTGTGACTTTTAATTGAAAAGATTGCATGAAATATGACTATTTACAAATAACTCTAATTGACATATGTAGTTAATATCAAATAATCACTATGGACAGTGCTATATTAATCGCGAGATTTTGACCGATTCTTTAACCGAATCATTTTATCGCGATATTTACTGTAGGTAACTAATTGTAATTTAAAAATTAAAATAAAAAACCCCAAAATCATATGAACAGTCGCGCTCCCTTTCTACATCGTTCTTGAAAGCAGAATCCTGCTCCCTCCTCTCCGCCCCCCCCCCCACACATCTCTTCTGCCGGCGTTTCAGTTGCTGCAACTTTTGTGAGCTTTGGCAGCGGCAGTTGTTTGTTTAATGCAGGCCACACTTCATCCTCGTAGCGTAGAATTCCTGGAAACCATGGACACAGATACAAGTAGTCGCATATCTCTTCCAGTTTCTTCCTTGCATTGGACATGATTTTACCCAAGCTGTGATACGAGTCTACTCTTGAATGCATCTTCCTGAATTTTTTTGTCCTGATTGAACACTCAAAATTGAGTATTGAAAACATAGGGCTTTTACTGTGATCAAAATTCAAAGAAGAGTATGTATAAAATATTAGTGATAGGGGATGTTCTCACATCTGTGCGACTAATGCATAAGATTGTGAAGCAAACCCTTGCTTTTTAATATTTTCTCGCTGCTCATCAAGTTTCTGCAATGTAGGTCTCATTTAACTTCTCCTACCCGTGAATGAATATACATTATTTACCTTAATTTTCAGTCTCTGTTTCGTGTGATCTCTGCCTTTAAGATATTTATGTATGGGTGATTTATAATGTATGAATAAAAGACATCTTTTTCCAATATAGGTTATAGCCTAATAGTTACCAAAGAGTTAACTCTTTTTGACGTTCTGATTCAATGATTACTTTTTACTTGGAGATGAATGTATTCTGCTTCTATTTTGCAATGGGATGTTTTTCTTTTATTCCTACTACTTTCCCTGTCTTTTGCACTTCCAGATATCCAAGCAGGAAACTCTAATCAAGCTGTAGATGGTGATAAGGATGAGGCAAGCTTGAGTAGCTTGGTGACTGATGATGAAAATCTGGTGGATAATGCAACAAGTGCCTAGAACTGTGAAACAGTACATGTCGAGTCGTATGGGGAACACAATGTAAATGTACTAGAGGTGGGGACGAAATTTAGTAGTTTGGAGAAATGCTATGAATTTTATAAAACATATGCATCCTCAGTGGGGTTTCCCGTTCGAAAGTGAATTCAAGAAAGGGCAGTGTTGCGGGAAAAAAAAGATTGAAGATCAGACCACTGATAAAAAGTGCAAAAATTGAGGACCATTTAATCTTATAATCAATGGGTAAGATAATGCCATCCATAATTTTCAAACTGACAAGTTTTTAAATTTTAGTAGGACATGTGGTATGCATGTGTTTTTAACTGTAACTTGTATATATTAGTATACACTAGTATATAACTCGTGCGTTGCACGGGATCAACAAAAAGGCTATATTTCTCTAAAAATGATTTAATCATAAATTATATATTTTG